>JAANDH010000038.1:1077318-1213669 GCA_011799765.1 Nymphaea thermarum
CCTCTCCCTTTTCCCTCTCCTTCTCTGCAACCTCTCCCTTCCGTCTCCCTCTCCCTCGACTCCTTCTCCCTCTCCCTTTTCCCTCTCTCTGCAACCTCTCCCTTCCGTCTCCCTCTCCCTCTGCTCCTTCTCCTTCTCCCTTTTCCCTCTCTGCTCCCTCTCCATTCCGTCTCCCTCTCCCTGTCCCTTCCATCTCCTTCTCCCTCCCTCTCCCTCTCCGCTTGGCCTGCTCGCTCTGCTCCCCCTCTCCCTCTTCCCTTCCCTCTCTGCTCCCAATCATCCCGTCTCCCCCTCCCTCTCCTCCTCCGTCCCCCGCAGCCCCACTCGCTCCCCCTCTCTCTCTCCCTTCCCGTCTCCCTATCACTCTCCCTCTCTGGTTCCCTCTCCCTCCTCCTCTCCCTGTTCGCTCCTCCTCTCCTCCCTCTCCGCTTGGCTCCCCCTTCCCGTCTCTCGTCTCCCTCTTCGCTGCGGGCCGGGCCGGGCCTAACTTTTGGTGGCCATGACCGGTAACCGTCCCGGGTACCGAATCGGGCCGGGCCCGGGCTTCAGGCACGATGGACCGACCCGGGCTGGGTCTCAGCGGGTCTGGCCGGCCCGATGCCCACCCCTAGTTTCAAATCTTACAATTTTTGGATCAGATAAGACCTCTGACCTCGGATCCAATTTTTGTATATGTATATATATGTACCGCTACACCCCCTACCCAATTTTTTTCGAAATGCTTTGTACCTGTACTTATGTGACATAGGACATGAGTGCGAGGTGTGGATGCTAGTGCAGATGTGACAATTTTCAAAAAAAAAAAAAAAGTTATGGGTGCAACAACACACACAGACATACATGTGAACTCATAGTGATTTGATTAGAAACAACTATTAAATTAGTTATTTGTTTTTACTTTGATAATGTTTTTTGAATAATAAAAAAATGCCCGACCCTTATTACATTGACATTTTGGTAGTAGAAAAATCACCTTTTTTACAACAATAACTAGAATTAAATCAGGATTTATCTTAAATTTGTGTTTATAAGCAGACTATGATGTTCACATTTTATTTGAAATATTTTTTAACACAAATTTAAGAGGTTTGATTTTTGTCCCTTATTTAAGTGTTCTTGTATTTACCAATTGTTATTATTATGTTTATTTTTATTACATATGTATAATGACATAATTAGTAACTGTTTAATTGCTTTATTTATCTATTTTTACATTTTAGCATGTATAAACATTTGTATTAGGGCTTGCTTAGTCGGGTGTACATTTAAAATGATTTGTTTCGTTGGGTGTACAATATTTAATTCGATCAAGTATAGATGTACTTTTTATGTTAATCGTTCTATTTTCCTAGAGTTATAAATAAGCAATATGCCCTCATGAAGGCCTGGCTAAGCAACTGAACGAGGAAAATATTTAGAAACCACAATTTTATAGCATTTGAACTAATGTATGGATTTGGCTAGTACCAGAACAGTCTAATGAATTTACTCGTGAACAAGTTGTAATACTAAATTTTTATAGGCTGATCTAAAATAAGGACTGTTTAACAAAGCATGCTCATTAAAAGAGTCATTATATGAATTGTGTTTTAATTTTCTTTTGCAGGAACTTATTATGAAGCAACTACATAAAGTCTTGAGGCATTTGGCAACCATGTTACTCTTGTTCAATTCCTTCATCTTGGAGAACTATGGAGGTACAGAAAAATGTACTCAATTGTTAATGTAAGTGGACATTGGTTGTTTGGGGTACATATTAGGCTTTTTGCATGAGCTAAGGTATTATAACGATGGCCTTAATCCCTTTCCTTATTTTCCAGAAATATTGAGTATGTGCAACATGAAAAAAAAAAGTTTGAGAAGGTATTCTCAGAATGACATTCATGCCTCCTTCATGACATTGTTTCCTTCCATATCTTGTAAAGTCGACTCATAATGATATTGCTTAAAATAAACTAAGATGGCTGATACTTGGATTGATAAAATGGAGGAGGTCAGCATACCAGCTATGGCTCCAAACGATACAGCTAAGTCCACATATAGAGTAGGCATTTGTCCTTATTACCCAAAACAATTTGTCAAAGGCATGCTTTGTCACATGTGAAGTTGCATCTACGTTGCCTCATATATGCCATGCTAACATACCAAAGTAGAAAATTTGAATCTTGTTTCCTTATGTATTTTTTTTTTCTTACTTGTATATGTGTGTGTACTTGTGTGTATGGCTCCATGTGCGTGGTTGTGTGCACGTGGACACTTTGCATACAAATTTAGAAGACTTTGTTTCCAGGATGATGGTTTCTTATTCTGGTTGTCATTTTCAGCCTTTCAAACTATCATTTAGTTTTGCAACTACCAATCACTGTGTAGAAACATATGTGAAGTTTGTTGGCAACTGATGCCGAGACTTCAAAGTTTATCATTCTATCTGCATTTCTACTCTAGCTCTGTTTGGAGACAATCAACATGCTAACAGTAATCATTCCCATCATAGTGAATTGACAGTTTTGTTACAAGAAAATGATTTGGTTTTTCCTTAACTGGCCAATTATTAAAATATGTCAGAATGATTACTTTTCAAGATGATAGAACTAGAATGATTCATTGAGGAGGGAGGATTGGAGAGGAATAAAAGCAATGTAGAAAACTGCAAGTCATGACTTGTATCATGACTGTCGAGAAGTGTATTATAGAAAGTATGGAACTAATTGAGAGAAAAATAGTAAAAATGAATTACAATACTTTTCATTTTTCAACCACTAGAATAAGGCCAATTTATGATGTAGCCATACTGTCACATATGAATCATTTATCACATCAAAATTTCAAGAATCAATCTAATAAATTATTTACAGTAATCATGAAGAAGGAAAAAATGAAAAATCCTTCACCATGTCAGAAACTAGGTAGTCAAAATCAGAAATCAGAACCAAGTCATTTATGACCCTAAGACAAATAACAAGGATTCATGTCTTGCCATCCGCCTCGGTCCAAGTCGATTAACTATGAACAAATGAATACATATTTATGTGGAAATAAATACAGGCATAGCAAGAGAATACATTTTTAGTGACAAGTCAGCCCGTTGTAAAAAAACAGAAAAAGCCCATACTGCATTGTTTCCTAATGTTCATGTTTAAATGTCAATCATGTGACATGATGTTTTTTTTAGGCATGAAATACTCAGGCTTGTTTGAAATAGAGATGTTCACTCAAAGAATGTCATTGAGAAATGAGTGGTTGACAAACTTATGAAATAAAATCTGGTTCTTTTGCCCTTTATGTTCGTTCTTTACTCTTCATTTTTTGAGATTGAAACACCTTTTTTTTTTTTGGCTGAAGGTACCTCTTTATAAAGATCCTTCATGCACGATCCCAGGAAACCAGGCATTGTGCAGCATGAGGTTTTGAAATAAAAGAGAAGCCCTGACCAAGGTGAGATAAGTTTCTTTCTTTCAATTGTTGTCCTCTCCATTATTTTTTTTGTGGTTTTGCAGGAGTAAGTTTTTTAATTTAGTTTAGGAAGCTTACGGCTTGAGCATTTCTTGATAGGAAGCTGCTGGGCTTATGAAGTTGTGGGGAGATCATCACACCTGTTGTTGTTGAGGATTATGGCAAGGTTTGTCTTACAAAATCTTTTCCATAATATTGGGAAATTTATTTTGATGACTGAATAAAAAGATCGAAATAGATAATCTTAGATGTTGTGGACTGATATTGCCTTTGGAACTATGTCACATGGGTGCGGGGTGCTGGTGCAGGTGCGGGAGCTCGTTTGTTTTTCATTTCTCCTGTTATGTCTTCTGACTCTTTCCCTCTTTTCATTTTTTTATTTCTCCCTCCAGCCATCCTTCTCTTTTTTTCTACTTCTTTCCCTCTATATCGTAGCTACCACTTAGTATCTCTCGGTATTCGATATATATATATATATATATATATATATATATATATATATATATATATATATATATATATATATATATATATGTATGTATGTATAATGTCAGACTCTTGCGGTATGATACAGCGCGCTAGTGTGGGTTTATAAAATTTGTTGTTTTCTATTCTCAAATTGACTAAAAAAAAGAGCTTCCAATTTATGCTTAAGATTTTATGAGAAATATAAAACTAATTGTCTAGATTTTCCGGCTTATAGAATCCTAACTAATTGCATATGTAAATATTAATATAAATATCAATCTTAAGTTTTTGGATATGAAAATAACATTAAACAATGGTTGCAAGGTCCCAAAGTTTGTATTTATGTATTAGAGTACATTTATAAAGGTAAAAGTGTCTTTTATCCCCACTAAACGGCTTAAATGAAGCTCAAATATCTGGTCAAATAAACTGCTGAAGGATGAACAAGTACACCAACTATTCAAAAGCTCAAGGATAACTGTGGACATTTATGGAAAAACCGTTAGGTCTCACACACACACACACACACACACACTATATATATATATATATATATATATATATATATATATATATATATATATATATATATATATATATATATATATATATATATATATAGAACAACTACAAAAAATATAACTACAAAAAAGGTCATTCATATTGGCTTTTGCTTAAAGGTTAGCAAAATGGCTATAGGAACAACTAGAGGTCATTAGGGGTTGTTTGGTAAGAAAACTTTGTTAGTGTTTCATGTATGAATTAAGCCTGACTGTTAGGCCCCTTACTCGGCCCGATTGGGCTCGGGCTTGAAAAAAACGACTTGGGTTGGCTCGATTTTTTTTTATTTTTTATTATTCTTATTTAATAATAATATATCTTATTATTAAAATTATGTTTCATATTCAAAATTTTTTATCTTGTATTTTAAAAAGTATTTTTTATTTTAATTGGGCTGAGCTCAGGTACCATGGATCATGTATCGGGCTCGGCTAAGGTTACGGGCCCGGCTTAGGTTTTGGGCCGGCCATTCGATGCCAAGGTCTAATATGAAACAGATTTCTTTTTTTGGGTGAACGCGAGGTATTAATCCCACCGCCGAAAAAGGCCCGAAGGCCTCTCCATTCCCCTCTGCCTCTGGGGTTATGAGCTGTGTCGGTGTCAGCGATAGCAACGGTGCACCTTTTAACTTGGATGTCGTGTCCTACCACTTTAAAACACAGGAACAAAGTGCTCATAAGAATCAAACTAGAGACTTGCCTTAATACAAGCTCTTAGCTCGACCAGCTACTTTATGCCCTTTGAGGCAAATTCATATTTAAGAACTCCACCCAAATTATTAAGTTAGATATATGAAATACTAACAAAATGTTTTTTTTACCAAATTGTCCTTTAGTGTTACATTTGCATTCACCTAATTTCTTTTCTCCAAACAAACTTTGGCCTGTTATGTATATTTGCAATTATAGAGAGATTTTGCACTGGTTTGATAAAAGTTAACCTGAGAATATAAAACTTAAAAGTATCACTTGCGCTTTTATATATAGAGATTTAATAAGAATACAAACATTTAGATCCAATGAAAGCATGTCATATCAAAGAATGAAGTAGTGGATGGTAAGGAACCCAATGGCCAATGCATCTTAACTTAATTGAGACTCACAGCCTACATAAAACAAGACGGAGAAAAGGTTAGAGAATCGTTCATATCAAGGTAAACCGTCAATAAAAATTCTTGGCTTGCTCTTCTTTCTACCTACATTGATTAAGACGTAAGTAATCGTGACCAGTATGCTAGCATCACTTGTAAGTAAAGGTTTTCACTTTATGTATAATTATTTCAACGGCTAGCTTGATATTGCTCTAAGTTTAAATGAAACTGTGTTTTATATTTTTCTTTCACGTGCAACCAAATGAAAAATGGCTTCGTAATTTGGCTCAGGAAACCCTCCCAATAGATCATATCAAAAGACTCGAGCTCGACATCCAAGTCTTCACTTACGTCAACTTAAAGGTCTTCAATAGGCAAATGCTTCGCGTTTGTGTGGTGGGTGGTAAAAGTTTTTTTACTAAAATAATAACTACGCATTGAGGATTGTATTGTCGCGCTACAATGAAAGTCCAGTTCTCAATTTGATTCTTGTTTATTATTCTTTTGGACTTTAGTTTATGGGTATCTTATTTCTCACCCATGTTTAATGAAGCTCGAGATGACATGAAGATTTAAAGTCTTGTAAACTTATATTTAGTTGCTCAACTTGGGCAACTAAACTTGTCATCGATTTTCGTCTAATACAGAAGCCTGAACTATATGTTACATTTTCCAATGCGCATCTGCCTGTATCAAAATACATAGGCTGATGCGAGCAAGATCTTGTGTTCGAGCTCCCGTGATGCCGAGGAGGGCCGAACACCTGTTTGGTCTGTGCACATGGGCCCACACACTGATTTTCAGGGATTTAGGGACCCACATATGACAATTTGGTCTCCCCTTGTTGAAACTAGATGCCTGACACACTGACTGAGCTCCTCACATGAGTGTCCTCACGCCCACTTAGATGTCATGGAAATGCTAGGAGAAGGAGGAAGCCAATGCTTGGTGGAAGAGGACACCAGAATTTTTTAGAGGAATGTGGAAGATTATCCAAGCATCCCTCTATATATATATATATATTCCTTTTGTTCATAAATATTCCTTCAAGAAAGAGGAAAATTGTTCTTTCTATGGTCTCGATGGTCTACTTGGATTTGTGGAATCCCGAAACCCTAGCGTTATCATAAAAATATTTCGACAAATGAAGGGAGGAACATTGTGAAAATTAATTCACAATTAAATGCAGCCAAATAGCATCCGAAGCGTTCGTACCCCAACCTGACCAGACCGGTCCAGAAACGGTCACACCGAACACGTCAATGATAGAATTCTGAAAGATGACGACGTGAATATGTTTAAAGAAGTACCGTGATCTCTCAGACTCACTAGATTTCACGATCTTCAATCAACAGCAATCGTAGTTTGGGAAAAAAAACTGCAATAAATTTCAGACTCGTATATGGTCAGTTTGTCAATTAAAATAAAAAAATAATATATATGTATATATAATCAATAAATGCCATATATTTATATACTAGGTGGATAATGAACAATTTCAATTATTGATTTTTTTTTAAATCGATTATTAAAGAAAAACCGTTCACAATCTTAATCTTTGATTTTTTAGATTTGCAGTTAAAAAAGAAAAACAGTTGACACACACTCTCTCTCTCTCTCTCTCTCTCTCTCTCTCTCTCTATATATATATATATATATATATATATATATATATATATATATATAGCTTGAAGACAAATACCATGAACAGCGCATAGCTTGAAGACAAATTTTCCGTACCATCATATTCAGAGAAACATTTAAATTTGGAGCATTATTTGGTTATATATGTAGCGATAGTTGACAAAAACATGTTCAAACATTAAAGAAATAATGGCAATATGCTTATGTTTGTGTGTTTTGGATGAGCCACTTGATTTAATAGCCAAAACAATGCAAAACCAAAAACCGCGGCATTAGCAAGTGGCCAATTGGTGCTGTCAACTTCGCCAGAATAAGATTTTGCATGCCCTTCGCATCTATCCAGCCACTTCTCTTCTTTTCTTGTACACCCTATCCATTGGGAATCCCATCCAATGTGTGTGTGTTGTGTGCGTGCATAAGGGGAGGGGGCGCGGAAGAGAGAGAAAGAGAACAGAAAAATAAATAAATAGACAAGTAACGAAAATACAACAAATCAAACAAATCGGATTCGATTTTTAAAATTTTAAGTCGGTCCAACTGTGGCTTAGGATCCATTTTCACATGTAAATTAACGTTGGCACCGAACGGTGTATCGGACTCATATCTTGCTCTCATTAGAATCGGGTATCACCCAACCATTGACATCACCAACATGAGACAAACAGTTCCAGTCCCAGTTGTCGCTAAAAATGACAAACGGCACCGTTCCTGGCGACCGTCGTTCGCACCTCTGTCCCTCGCCTCGGTAAGAATCTCTAACCCCACGTTACCTGACACGATGACAACATCGGTCAGTCAACGGCTGCACCAGACCTGGGCACTCCCTCATAACGCATTTGTCTGTCTCGCGGAGCTAACTAGTGAAAGTTTGATCGTCAGTTTGATTTTTATTTGTGTTATTTTTTTGAGCTTTCATGGGCTGAGATGTAATGTTGCGCTAGCCCCACGCTCAAACCCCGACACAACCACTTAGATCTTAAAGGCTTCTCAAGCCAAACTGGTGCTAGAGGACCAGATATTTTGACAGCAAAAGCACAGCCACCTTGGGTTACCAATCTCATTTGTTCATTTACCGGTGAGTGTTTGGTGCCAACAAGAAGCTCCATGTTTGAGTGCACAAAAAGTAAGAGTGAAGATGGGTGAGGGCTCCTTGGGGCGCAATATGTAGTGTTTGAACTTGAGTGAATTTGGGTCCAGTTATACACGGTCACCGTCTCATGATCAATTGAAAATTTGTTAACTCATTAAAATTCTTGATCCAGATATGATGAAAAGAAAGTCATTTTCTATGTATGATTGATCCTCTTAATTCCCAGCTCCCAACACGTAATCTCCTATTACTAATGCCCAAGTATGTCTTCATTGAAACAATTAAGATTTTTTTGAAAAAAAAAAAAAGTCTCGCCTTAATTTCGATCTTTCAACTTATGTTATGGAGGATATACATAGATCCCAGCTGCAGAATTTTGAACAATTTAAGACATGGTGTCTGACATCATAACTTGGCAGCACCAAGCCAAATTATATTAAATTTGATACGGCATCCTATCGTGCTTCACATTGGAACCGTATATTTTGCAATATCCAGGCAACATTCAATCGCAGCCATCCGTTTTGTTCTTCGAAACTTGTATCGTGGCAGGAAATCTTCGAAGGGCCAAGACGATGCCAATAAAAAAGAGAAACCTGACATCTTCTCGCACAACATTAGCCAAGATCGTACGCCACCTTTACCAAAAGTTTCTCAAACCATGGAGGTCGCTATTTCTTTTAAACGAGCCGAAAGGGAAACTTAAAACCTGAATTTTCATGGTGACGGGGACAACAAACTGCACTCCGACTACCATTGATATGTTTTCCTTCATACTATTATTGTTCTTATTCTTGCTAGTCACCAAAACAATTTTAACCGCTCAATTAGCGGCAAGACTGTCCATGAGCTGAGTTCGAGCCGAGCTAGGCCAGCTCCGCGAGCTCAAGCTTAAGGATCTCAGCTCGAGCCGAAACTTGGTTCGGCTCGACGAGAGCTTAGCTGAACTGCTTACTAAAGAAATTAATTAATGTTCAACAAAAATGGCAGCCAAAAGAATTGAGTTGAGTTCGAGATTGAGTTACACTGGCTCGAACTCGGCTCAAATGCTCTAGGTGACAACTCCATCTCGAGCTCAAACTTGGTTCAGCTTTGCCGGAGCTTAGTCGAGCCCCTTATTAAAAGAAATTAATGTTTGACAAAATGGCAGCCAGATCTAAAGCCATTGGAATGGCCTTTCATTCATGATAAGGTCTTGTAATATTTTAAGCATATTCTCATTGCAACGAGTTTAATGAGTTCAAAAGAGTAAAGATTACCTAACTCTAAGTCTGACTCGTTTATTTGATCAAACCCATTTTTTAATTTAAAATGGACTCCAGCATTAAACAAGTCGACCTCAAGCCAAGTTTAAACAGTGGAGTTAGCTCAACTCGTTAAACACCCTTAATGAGGCAAGGAAAATACTTTAGTTACACTATTGAATCAAATGGCCCATATCGATTGCCGGGTCACATTTCAATATATCTCATTTTAACATGAAACAGTAACCATCAATCAAACCAACGGCGAGCTCCTAATCGGCTACGGCCAGGGGCAAAGCCAGTATTTTTCGCAAGAGCGGGCCAAATGAGGACTGGATTTTATGGGTTGGATTTGGGTAAGGCCAAACTGAACTTATATTCAAAAAATACATTGAAACAATTTTTTTTTTTTCAATTTTTACACTAATTTTTTTTTTTTAAAATTAGTTGGGTGGAGCCATGGCCTAGGCGGCCCCCCTCCCTCGGCCCCTGGCCCCAGCCCCGGCGTGGTTCGAACCTAGGACCGGCGTCGCCCCCAGCTCGTACGCCAAGTTCGATCAAACGGCACGATGAATTTCAAATCAACGGTGGCGGGGACACTGTGGTCATATCCGTAGATAGCCTGCACATTCGGGGTATTCATCCACGTAGGATATTCGCATCCAACGAGAGCCCGTGGCTTCCCCGAGCTTCAAACGTGAAGAGGAGTACGAGAATGCCCAAAAGAATCCCCAAAGAAAACCAAATACCCAAAAATGCCACAGAGCCGATGCTCTCGGGCCCGCACGACAACCCGTCCTTGTTCCTCTCCCGCTCAGCCAAACTAAAAGGATCTTTTCGCCCTGGGTCCAACTTGTTGATGTAAATTTTAAAAAGCCACGTACTTCTACGTTTATTAGAATAGGTGGGAGACTGTGTGTGATGGCCAACATAATTCGCCGTTAATTTAAAAAGAGTGGGTTTATTAGCATCGGTGGTAGGGTGTGTGCTAACCAGAATTAAGTACTTCTTTTATCTTCTTTGCACTTAACTTGTAATTACCAAAAGTTGTTAGTAGGATTGTTCAATGAGTCGAGCCAATTTAAACTGAACAAAACTTGTTGAGTTAAAGCTTGAATTGACCTCAACTCGATTGTTAAACGAGCAATGCTCAAGCTTAAACGAACTCTTGAGTGTGTACATTAGTCAAATTTCAGTTGTATGTGCTTGACTCGATTAAACTCCAATTGGCTTGTATAACTTTCATGTTTTAAATAAGATGTCTTAGATTCATATACCATGAATTAATTAAAATCACTTATGCAACTCGAGGCTTTGTTTATTCATTTCTGCATGTTATTTGTTGAACTTTGCTTAATTGGGATGAACTTAAATACAATTCATTGAGTCAAGATTGAGTTGGGCAATATATAAGTTGAGGCGAGCTCAGGCTGGCCTGGGTTGAGCTCGGATTGGCACGTGTAAATTCATGCTTGTTAGTAAGGGTGACTAAAGGGGATTGACCCTTTTCACTTATTATTATAGCACTAAATTTCATGGTTTATCAAACTAACAATCTTAAATTAGACTCATAAGACGTGCAATAAATATATTGAAAGAGTGTTTCACTATTTTCTTTGTAATATACGCTCATTTATGTTTGTTTATCGTATTATTTTCTATTCCAATAACCATATTTGAGAATTGGAAGAATTTAAAAAAAAAAAAACATCTTCCGCTGGACAACAAACTATAACTGGAAGATCGTATTTATGCCAGAGAGAAAGAGAAGCTCCATTTCGGAAAATTAGGAAACATGATGGCAGTTCATTCGGATTAGGAGCAATAAGTTGGACTAAAGTAGAAATTATTCGAATAAGAAAAATGCGGTGAAAGGGACCCTCCGTCTCTCCCCGTGACGAACCACGACGGGTGGGGCGGATATGTGGAGGTCAGCGAGGGTAACGTGCAGATTTCCGACAAGTCACGAGGTTAAAAGAGTAAAAAGGATGGGGAGGGAGAAACCAAGGACGCCATGGTTGTGCATCTGCCATTATTTCTGCTCGAGGGAGAGAAAGACAGACAGAAGAAGGAGAAGGGAGAAGCTGGAAGAAGAAAAGCGTCGAGCATTGACGCACGTCGTGTCGTCTCCTCGGCTAGCCGTTGCGATGGGATTGCCGCTCGCCCCCCGCCCTTCTCCTTCTTGTTCGTCTTCGTCGTGCTTCTGATGGGCGTCGTCCATTTTCATCGATCTGTAAGCCCATCGCTTTCATTTCTTCTGTTTCAACTTCTTGGTTTTGTTTGTCTTCTTATTTGTTGTCATTTTTCATTGGTTTTAACGTCTTCTGTGTTTTTTTAGTCTGTATCGTCGAGGAGTTCTTCAGCTTCGGTCTCGGGGTTTATTGAACGCATTCGTTTGGTGTTCTTTGCCTTTTCTACTATCGGTTTTGATTTGGTTGAATTTTGAGTTTTCGGGCTGTCGATCTCGATGGTTTCTGGGAAGATTTGGGCTGAGCCTTGGCGTGGACGTGGCATGTTGTGGGTTTTTTTTTTTGCGCTTTCTTGACATTTCTGATGGAGGTTGGGTTCGGTTTGTTTTTTTTCGTTTTCGGAAAGGTTGCCGGGAAGTCGCTTTCTAGGGAGTTTCGTGTGTTATTTCTCTTTTATCGCATGTTTTCCTTTATTTGGATTTGTTTCGCAAAAATTGGAGTAGAAAAGGTAAAAATTGTTTTGTGTGAATGAAGGTGAGTGGTAATATAAATCTGATTGCATTTCGTTTTATTGGTACTGAAAAGTATTCCGGAAAATGAGAATGACCCTGCTTCTCTGTAGCTTTTGAAAGTTTCTTTATTTAGTATTACTTATAGATCTCAAGAATGCTACATTTTGGTTTTTATTGTACCTTAGGAATGCTTAATGTAGAGCTCGACGACCTTGGATGTTACATCGAGAGAAAATTATGCGCCCGTGACTCTTTTGGCAATCTGAAGCTCGTAATTGTGAGCTCGGCCTTGGAGTACTTCGGCGCTGTTAACAATGGCAGACACTATCGACGTCATCTTGGATTACTTAAAGAGGCACCGGTTTACAAAAGCTGAGACTGCTCTAAGAGGGGAACTCGTTGGTCGTCAGGAATCGAATGGTGATCTGACACATCCATTTACTGAAGGTTTGAATAACACAAATCGAGACGATGGTGCTTCAGATAGAGGTGCATATGCTTTTGAGCCTAGCAGGTCAGAAAAGCATGCAAATCAGGCATCTGGAAGCCTACCAAGCAGTGATTCATCTGCAGAGCTTATAGTTAAGGAGGTCGAATGTGGGAATGTTAGAAATAGTTCTGGGAGGACGTGGGAAAACAGTTCTGCTGTTGCAGAGACGAGCTTGAGCTTGTCTGAGAGGCGTATGGTGAATGAGTCTGCTGGAACTAGTGAGAAGAGCTTCAATTTCCAGCAAGGATCAACAAACCTGCAGAGCTTCAGCTTGCCAAGCCTGTCTGCAGATCTTTATCCGTGGACTCTTGGTATGAAAACTGATGCAAACTTGAAAAATTCTGCCACTATTATGGAAAAAATTTCCGATCTTCGATTATCTGGAGATTCTGGACCTCCTGAGCATCATAGTGTTTATAGCTTGAGTAAAAGTAATTCTGTGAAAAGTGTGAAGACTGTTGGAGATAGCTCTGGGTGGTGTCAGAAGAACAGCAGTGTGATAAGTGAGTCTAGAACTCTTGGCCCAAAAAATGGTTCTAGGGACACTGATGTCTCAGAAGCAATGCCATCATGGTCTGGGTTTGGAGGTAATACAGCTGAAGAAAAGAGGGAGCATAATGATGACCACAAAACCAGCAAGCCATTGGATACTATTCCCTTGGAAATATCTTCAGATGGGAGCAAACATGGTGGTCTCTATTTAAAAGATCAAATGCGAGAATATACATGGACAAAAGATTGTGGAACATCATGCCCTCCTGCAGATGCATGGAAGGAATGCTCCATTAAGACAGTGTTTCCATTCCCCATGGCTGAAGCAACATCTGCATACAGAAATGTTACCGGTACAACCTCTGGACGCTCTGATGGTGGTGGCAAAGAAGGGAAAGGGAGTGGTGAAGGAGCAGAATTATTATCTTCAAACAGTACCCATGCAACTCAAACTTCTTTCATAGGTATATCTAAAGCCACTTTTGAACATACAAACACTGGAAACAGGGGTGTCACTATCAATAATGAAAATCACAAGGAAGAATTGCCGAGGTTGCCGCCTGTCAAACTAAAGTCAGAAGAGAAGTCTGGAAACATTCATTGGGAGGAGAAGGGTGGCCACTATGGACTAGCACCAAAACCGTCGAATTTGGATAATGCATTTTTAATAGGATCCTTTCTGGATGTTCCTGTTGGACAAGACATTAATTCTTCAGGTGCTTTGCCCGAACTTATAATATGTATCTTTTGTCTTTGGTGTATCCTGATCTCATATGTCAACATCATTTGGAACGACAAAGCATGCAATATACATGTAGATGTTTATTTGATATCGCCAAAATAAGGGCATGGGAATCTGTCTCTTTCATTGTTCTTTTTTTCCTCTCTTCTTGCTTAGAGCTAAACACATAATTGGTGCACATTGGTTCATGATTTTGCCTTTCCATACCTTTATTATAAACAAATGACTCTCCTGTAACTGGTGCATGTTGATGGTTCAAGAATGTGACTGCAAGAGGGCACATGCATCAGCAACCAAGCATAATATCTGCAGGCCATCTAAAATTGTTTTGACTTTTGGAAAACATGGTTCCTGCTTTGAGTTGTTTCCAATCTTTCATGTTTTTATTGGTTAGGATTTTCCATTAAGTGATCGTCAAGCAATGTGAATGCTGTAAGCTTGCATATCCTCGACATATTCATTCCATAGTTCTGCATATGCTTGTCTCTCTTTTATTCAAAACATCAGTCATTCTGCCCTAGCTATCCTTTTCTTTATCACTCTCTCAAATGCTGTTTTTGAATGAAAACAGGTGGAAGGAAGACAGCTGGAAGTAGTTGGCTGTCAGTAAGTCAAGGAATTGCAGAGGATACATCAGATTTTGTTTCTGGGTTTGCTACAGCTGGTGATGGACTGAGTGAATCTATTGACTACCCAAATGAGTATTGGGATTCTGATGAATATGAAGATGATGATGACGTTGGGTACATGAGGCAGCCTATTGAAGATGAGTCTTGGTTTCTGGCACATGAAATTGACTATCCTAGTGATAATGAGAAGGGAACTGTGCGTGGCAGTGCTCCTGATCATCAGGAAAGGTCCCAACCTAAAGATGATGATGATCAATCTTTTGCAGAAGAGGATTCTTATTTTTCTGGGGAGCAGTATATTCAGGCCAAGAACATTGAGCAGGTTGCCGTCCCTGAGGATCCAGTAGCATCCATGACTGAAATGTACGGAAGAACTGATGAAAATGATCTCATTGCTCAATATGATGGGCAGTTGATGGACGAAGAAGAGCTAAATCTGATGCGAGCAGAGCCTGTTTGGCAGGGGTTTGTCACCCAAACAAGCGAACTTATTATGCTGGGTAGTGACAGGGGCTTGAAAGAGCATGGTCACCATCGGCATGAAGACCCATGCATTGATGAGGACCAACATGGTTCGGTCAGGTCTATAGGTGTAGGGATTAACAGTGACGTGGCTGATTTCGGCAGTGAAGTACGGGAAAGTTTGATTGGAGAGAGCAGCGAAGGAGACTTGGAATATTTCCCTGACCAGGACACAAGTGTTTCTGAATCGAAAAAGGCACACCATGAAAAGGTGAAAATATCTTGTAAGAGAGTAGGAATAGATAAAGGAAGGGCATATAAGTCCATGTCAGGTAAAAGCATCATTGGGCCTGACAGTGATGGTTGTGCTCTTGGAATGGACTATGATGGTGGATTTTCATTTCCATCTCCTTTGAGGGCTGAGGAAGTGATGAAGTCAGAGACTGATAAGGCTTTCTGGTCAGTGAAAGGTGATGGGCTTACTGCTGAGGATGACACCGATGATGGTGCTGGGCTGATTGAGGCAGAAGACATGCTGGCTTCATGGAGGAGAAAAAGTACTGAGTCCTCACCTGCTAAGAGCTCAAGGGATGAAGGCATCACTAACACAAGAAGATCACAGTCCTCATCGTCTGCAGTTTCAAATTCATATTATGGTTATGGAGATAGAGAGCAGATCAACAATGTGCAGGATGAGAAAGTAAGTGATACCTGGGAAGAAGATGCAGTGACAACCCTGGAAGATGAAGAAGCGGCTGCTGTGCAAGAGCAAGTACGGCAGATAAAAGCTCAGGAGGAGGAATTTGAAACCTTCAATCTCAAGATTGTCCACAGAAAAAATAGGTTGCTCCAACATCTTAATCCTTTACAATTTCAATGATCTGCTGTTCTTCTGTTTGTGAGCTTAATGGTTATGCCAAGTATGTTCATCCGATGTGATGCCAGTTTCTTGCTGCATTCAATGTGTAGCTTGGAGGGCATCTTGGAAAAGCAATTACCTCTGACATTCTCCAACTAACTATTTTTTCTTTTTTACACTTTAAGTCTATGCTCACTGTCTTGTTGTCTTATTGGTTAGGACGGGTTTTGAGGAAGACAAGAATTTCCATGTTGTCCTGAACTCCGTGATTGCTGGGCGTTATCATGTTACTGAGTATTTAGGCTCTGCTGCATTTAGCAAAGCTATTCAAGCACATGATTTGCACACTGGCATGGATGTATGTGTCAAGATAATCAAGAACAATAAAGATTTTTTTGACCAGAGTCTTGATGAAATAAAGCTCCTTAAATTTGTCAACAAGCATGATCCTGGTGACAAATATCATATTCTTCGGCTCTATGATTACTTTTACTACCGAGTGAGTATAATCTGTTCTTTCTGACTGCTTATTGGTTATGAAATTCTCGCAGAGATTCATAGGATGGTGCCTTTGGCAAGTTAAATGTCAATTGGTTTCCATTTGTTTTGAAGCATTGTCAATTCGCTTATCTGATAGTTCATTGATAGTTGATGCATTTACTTGTGGAACCTTATATAATCATGACTTAAAGAAGCAAGAAGGAGAGGTTCTAGAACAAATAGTCGTTTCACTTTCACTCCAAACCCTGGACTTTTCAAGTGTGTGATGCTAGTACAAGATGTTATATTCTTCAGAGACATCTATTTGGCTCTTTATGAGTGTATTTACAACTCAAAACAAATTGCAGAAGTGTCACTTATCTATGCTATGAATAATTTGACATTATTGGATCAAATTGAAATAATATTGCAGAACATTCTATTATAAGAAACATAGAGGATGTAATGCTCAGGATAATTAGGTCAACTGTTATAATTTTTGAGCTCCTTTTTTTCTATTCTTGCATCAGCGGCATTGGTGTTCATCATCAATTTTTTTGTTTCGTGTATTTTGGCATTTATGTTATGTCTCCTAAGCCCTACATTAAATAATTTAAATTATGTGTTGGCCAACTCTTCATGTATGCATTAATAATAAAATTTATGTCTTTGTCTTTGATGCAAATCATTCTACCTTCTTCTAGTTTATAACTTTCTTCCCCACTACACCAGCATATTCTTGCAAGAACCAGCCACAACATTAAGCCCTTGACTTTTAATGAAACATGGAAAGGAATCACCTTTGTGAAGTTTGGTAATATATTTTCAGTTAAAAACTTAAATAAAAGTCTAACATTTCTTGGGCCTGATTTTTTTGACAATTCAACATTTTGATCCTTCTTAAAATCATTATAAACACATATACGCCTAAAAACATGTGTCTTTTTGCATGTGTCCCTTATACAAAACTTTAACGTCCTGGTACTTTTTAATGACTAGTCATTTGATGACTCATGAGTCATGACTGTTAAACATCGTGGGCTATGGATTAAGTGAGTTTTCCAATCCTCTTTCAGCCAGGCTCTCAAACGTTTTCTCCTTCTTGAACAGGAACATTTGCTGATTGTGTGTGAGCTTCTCAAGGCAAACCTGTATGAATTTCACAAATTCAACAGAGAATCTGGAGGAGAGGTGTACTTTACAATGCCAAGATTGCAGGTATTACTGAAAGCTGGTCGTGCATCCTCCAATTCCAAGAATATTTTTCTCTTAAAGTTCCTTTTCCATCTAATCATAGGGTTGCTCCTGCAGTCTATTACTATCCAGTGTCTGGAGGCTCTTCAATTCTTGCACAGTCTTGGTCTTATCCATTGCGATCTGAAGCCGGAGAACATTTTAGTTAAAAGTTACAGTAGATGTGAAGTTAAGGTTATTGACCTTGGGAGTAGCTGCTTCGAAACAGATCATCTTTGCTCCTATGTTCAGTCTCGATCTTATCGGGCACCAGAGGTTATCTTGGGCCTTCCTTATGATAAGAAAATTGATATTTGGTCCCTTGGTTGTATCTTAGCAGAACTTTGCACTGGAAATGTAAGTTGGTATGCTTTACCATTTTATTACTTGCCAGAACATGCATCTGAATTTGTGATGAATGGTTTCTGTCGCTGCAGGTTCTCTTCCAAAATGATTCACCAGCAACTCTACTTGCCCGAGTCATTGGTATCATCGGGCCAATTGACCAAGACATGCTTGCACAGGGACGTGATACATACAAGTACTTTACAAAAAACCACATGCTGTATGAGCGTAATCAGGTATTCCTTTTATGATCTTCAGTTCAGTTGAATTCAGTTATCTTGCTCATGAAAATCTCGCAGTGGGAGTAACCCAATGGTGGTTAAGGTTCAGGATTCCCTTGAATACTTGTGTGATCTTAGGATGAAAAGGCTTGCAAAACTGCGGTATCTAGAAATTTTGAAACGAATAATATTTACATTCCTGAAATTTTAGTATGTAGAAAAACCTGCTTCCTTTAACCAAATTATTTGTTATTTCCCTTCTTTATCATTCATGCATTGGTTGGCAGGTTAAGAAATGCTTTTTTGGGTGTTTTAAGTAACGCATAATATCAGATGCTGTAGCAAGTCAGCATTTTTTGCTAGTGTAAATATAGGTTTCTCAAGCAAATTCGGCTACTATCCTGAAAGTTTGTACTGCAAATCATAAATGCATTTTTTCTCTCAGGGCTTATCGATATTAGCAAAGACATGAATGTTTTGAAAATACTGGGCCTGTGTGTAGTCAACATACTAGTGGTGGACCTTCAAAGAGGACTAGGTGGTGGAACTTCGAAAAGGACTAGGCAGGCCAAAAAATTAAACGAAGAAGGAAAGAAAAGAAAGAAGAAGCACAAAGAAAGAAAAAAGGAAAAAAAAAATAATGCAAAGGAAAAAGCAGATGAATAAGAAGGAAAAAAGGAAAAAAAAAAACCTTTTAAGAACTTTTCTTGCATTAGCCACCTAGGTACTACAGCCTAGATGCAAGGTGGCCAACCAGGCCCTAGGAGGGTGCCCAGGCACATCTTTTCCAATAAAGAGGGGATTCACTTTTAACTACAAAATGGGAACTGATTGTTCAATTTTTCAAACTTTGATTTCAAAACCTTCAAAATGTCATCTGTTTGTGAAATGTTTTGAATACTCTGTTTATCTTATTAGAAGTTACAAACATATAAGAGGATATGCAAATGTGCATAAAGAAGTAAATAAACAAATTATAAAATCGGAAGTATCACTTTATTACGGATGTTTATTTTTTGTGGTTTTTTTCACATTTTGGTATATTTTATTTTATATGAAGAAGTTCCAATGTGCTAATATTCTCCTGAATAAAACTACATGATCAGTTGTGTTGCATGGCTGTGGGTGTAAAATAACTCCAAAAAGCTTGGATGTAAACAAACAATTATATATATATATATATATATATATATATATATATATATATATATATATATATATTATAAGATTTGGTAATTTAAAAAAAATGACTAAATGAGAAAGCAATATTAAGTTATTAACAGCTTTTAAGAAGTTCTAGAAAATAAATAAGAAAATGGACAATGTTGAGCATGGTTAAACTTGCTTGAGTAAAAGAAGTCATGGGTACATTGATTGCATTTAACATGGTTTGCCTGTATCCAAGGCTGAACCCTTTTCTGTATCAATGTCATAGAAAAGTGCTAAAAATGTTTACGATCTTCCAAATGACAGATCATGAAATTATCTACTTTTGAAGATAGTGAGCGTGACTTTAAGTGTCTATCTTTAGCACATGTTGGTTTTCCAAACCTAGAAATGACTGAACATTTTATCTTCTACAAAAATCATTGTCATATCTTTTCAGGATACAAACAAATTAGAGTACTTGATTCCGAAGAAGTCATCATTACGACATCGGTTACCTATGGGGGATCAGGGATTTATAGATTTCGTTGCTCATCTACTTGAAGTAAACCCGAAGAAGCGGCCCACAGCAAGCAAAGCTCTGAAGCATCCATGGCTATCATTTCCTTATGAGCCAATTTCATCTTGATACATCTATCAGTTTTTTTTATCGTGGGATGTTGAATCAGATGGTGTTCTTCAGACCTTCCGCCTAATTCTGTTCCTAGGCTCGGTTCTTTTGGGAGCACAACCATGCCAAACCCGCAAAAGTTCAAACTCCACTCTTGACAGTTGATTTGTACATTAGATGCTGACCTCGCCAGCCGTTGTTCCAACAAGGCATGAAGCGTTTACCTGTGCGGCTACTGGAACGGATCTCAGTAACAGAAGATTGTTGTATCCTTACTTGTAACTTGGGTTGTAATTTTTCACGCGCCAGTTGTTCCTGAATTCTTTCTTTGTTGGCAGACCACTTTGTGCATATGCTGTGATCTTTCTGTTTCCTTTTCTTCTATCCCAGCGTCGTATAACAGATGATGCTTTGGCTGGCTGCTTGCTATGCCACTTGTCCTTTCCATATTGATGATGCTGATTATGCTAGTAGTTCGTCATGCATCTCTGTGATTTTTGATATCATTCTGAATGACAAGAATTCTGATTCCAAGCATCTCTATCTCTCTCTCCAACCCCCCCCCCCCCCCCCCCCCCCCCCCCCCCCCCCCCCCCCCCCCCCCCACTCCACATCACCCTATCCGTGTATGCTGAAACGTCGTTTACACACTTCTGATTGCTTCTCATTACTTTCGGCGCGGCACAACCCATCTGGAGGCTAAGCCTCCATTCTTGATTACCAAAAAATGTTGACCGGAGATAGTGGGCATCCCATCAACCAAACCAAGATAACAGCGAAAGGTTGAACACCTAAAAGGCAAGAAAAGGGAACAAACTGCGAATGTGGCTCAGTCCTTCCGACGGCTCAGAATCGCCGGAGAACTTAATGAACTGGTAATGTTTCTTGGGGCATTTCTAGAATCTGGTCCGTGAAAGTATTCAGTTTTCTGGTTCAGCCTTGGGCATGGCTTTTTACCCAAGTAGCTTAAAGTCCGATATCTACATGTAGATGAGTAAAGACCCTTTTGAAGTTCAGACCCCAAACCAAAAGTACATCGAATTGGAAATGGAACCCTGTTTGGTTTACCAGATCCGACGAAATGGGTTGGATTCTGTGATGGTTGTGGGGTAACATCACCCTTAACAGCCCTCCTTAGGCAATAATACCATTTCTTGACTGGACTTGAAACTAATGAAATAAACTTGTAGCTTGGTATCAAACAAGTGGATATATCAAATCTAAGTCTCAGTAAACTCTAACCTGATCCGTTTAAACCTTCTGTACTGGAAAGTTGCCCGAACCTAGCAAGTGGAGAAAACATTTTTTTTTTCAATGTTGGTTCGATCATGGCCGTGCTCATATGTGAAGCATCCTGTGCAAGTGGATACATATTTAATTAGCCTTAAGGTAGAATCCATTTATCTAAGCATCCCAAACGATCAGGAGACAAAGACGGACCCGCCGAAAAATTGGCAAGTTGCCGACGGTCTACGTACATTCGCAAGGCTGGGTACGTCTAAAAAATAGTCCTGTATCGTCTGCTTTTCAAAATACGTTATGGTATAAAATAAAACATTGTTGTGCACCTAATGTCTCTTCTTGATATCTGATAAAATTGGAACGATACAGAGAAGATTAGCATGGCCCCTGCGCAAGGATGACACGCACAAATCGAGAAATGGTCCACATTTTTTTGCCTTCTTCACCAGCAAAATCCCCAAATCGTAGTAGCCTGCTGCTCCAGAGACGATCCCTCTTTTTTCTTTTCCTTCATCACTGAAATCCCCAGTTTGCGTAGCAGTCCTTGTCCGGAATGGTAGCCTGCAGGAGGAGGTAGAGAAATGGTCCTTTTTTCTTGTTCTTTTTTTTTTTTCCGCTTCTTCACCAACGAAAATCTTGTTTCAGTTCCTGTTCTGAGAAGGAAAGCGAACAACAAACGGATAAGAGTTTTTTTCTATATCTTTCCTTGCTTGTTTCCTCCGCCGGGAACCATGGCGAATGTCTTCGGCAACTAAAACTCCTTTCCCCGGCCGGATTCTGTCCACCTGTCGTCACCCCTATCTACATGCCCCGTGATCTATTTCGTCCTTTTCTCAAACGCAGACTCCCACAGGTGCTCTGCGCTAGCCATCCGGTAGAGATTGGCGTCCGAATCGTCGGAAGCGATCGAGGAGATGGACGCCATGTTCTTCATAGGCAAGAGTGGTTAGCGTTTCTGTTCAAAAGAGCTTTGATTTTTTGACAATCAAGTTCTTTGGCATAGTATGAAGAACAGTTCATTTTCTGCTTGCTTTCAGAGGACATTATGCATGTTGACTTCATCATAATATTTTTGTCGAATCAGTTATACGATTAAGGAAAATATACATAAACATGGTTTACATCGTTCGTTATAAGGAAAAAGGAAACAACAGGTTTTCAATTGTGACATTTTGATGTATCAGAGGGAATAATTGGCATAAAAGTTCAAGGCACGCTTAAAGAAACAAACGTTTGCAAATGAAAAAGGAACAATGGTTTTAGCATAATCTTTAGCCATGAAGACCACATTGATGCAGTTAGTTTTGTAGAAACAAAAAAGAAGGAAAAGAAATTCAACATATATTGTGTTTCGACTTTTTTGTTACTGTACTGTAACAAGAGTTGACCTCATGTCTTCAACAAGAACCCTAAAGATGAAACGTCTCCGCTGACAGTATAGATGTGAAAAGTTCCTATTTTTTCTACACTTCTTCAACGAGCATATTCAGGCTGAACTTTTGGCTCACGTGACAGAATCTGAATATTTGTTCAAGCTTGACTCGCTCATAAGAGTCCAGCCCAAGCATCCTTTGTGATTGAGACGTTTGTCCATGGGGTCTTTCTGTCCTGTGAAGAACTTTCTGTCCATAAGGATTCTTGTGCGTTGAGAGAGCTCATTTTAATGCTCTCCCCAATATTTCAACTACTGAGAAAGTGTCTGAGCTAACCACAAGTTGCCCAAGAACTTCAAGAAGTTGAGGAAGAGCATTGAGTATCTAATGAGTGATCAGGTTATCCAAATTGAAGGCTTAACACCATCGGAACCAGAATCCCATAAGTGGCTACAAATATTTTTATATTTTGATGAACAGAGGATGCAGATACTTCTTTCAGGTTAGCCAACTCGTGGGTTTACACAGTTTCCTTTTCTTCAGTTGATCAGGCTAAAATCAGCTTCTGCACATTTTTTCCTTTCTTCAATGGGTCCTCCTAATAAGTTGTTCATGCATCTGTTGAGAGCCGACGGCGGGCAAGGGCCAGTTCATTCAGTTCGATTGATCGTGGAAGAACAAAGAAATATCTGAAATTCTCGAGGAGAATTTCAATGTACACGTACGTACCAACAATCACCTACTTGGTGTGACTCACTGCTGAATGTGAGCAAATTGACAAGAAACAGAGATCCATATTCTAATTTTCTTTTCATATGACGACAATGCAGCCGTTTGGGTGTGTAACTAGTCATAGTTGGTCTCTTACTTCAACCGTGGTTTCTTTCTCTTTAGGCAACAAAAAATGTGTGTTAATTCCTCCCATGGGCAAACAAATTGGAGTTCAACTTCTACCTGCGCAAATCAACTCAATGCCTCTGGCTTCTTCAGTTTTTGCAATATTTTCAAAGTTAAAAGTGCAGAAGGTTCTCTGCACTTTGTCTTTTTGAAAAATTAATTTTACACGCTACACCATATAAACTATTAGATGAAGTTGATCAGATGACTCGCAGTTAGATCACATAATTTTTATATTTGCTTAGTCCACATATGCTGCAAACTATATATGGTTATACATATTCAGCAATAAATACACAGCATCTAACAAAGTAATGTGTGCATTCCATTCTTTACGTAAAGCTGAAGCCGAATATACATCATGAGATAAGGAAGACGTCGGATTATATTGCTGCTGTCATGAGGGTTAGCCTAAGTTGACCCTTAACTTCTGAAAAAACTGATATGATATCTTCATTGGCGTCACAAAATCTTACATGTCAAATGACAGTTGAACTTGCCTTTCATCAGCTCAGGTGACGATGAATCGTTTGAGATGGGGGCTGGGAGAGATGGTCAGTTTCTATTTCTAATGTTAGAAATGTCAACCTTCCATACTACAAAAAAAAAAGGATTTGGTGGTTGGTGGTGAAGTGGCCGGAACTTTCATGGCCTACCTTTCCATTTCTAGCCACGAAAAGAGCAACAAGCAACGTCCACCAAAAGAAACTTATAAAGAAACAACCAACGAAAGGAATTCATGACAGAAGCATTGCCAAACTCGTGATTTTGCTTATGCAATCAACCGAGCTTTTCTAATTTGTTGCATTATTGTACTCGACAATGATATAATAGTGTTCTTCCTTTTTCTTAATTATAACAAGTCTTAGATGAGAAACCAGAAGATCGAGTAAGCCTCAACATCATAAAACCAGAAGATATAGTCTACAACATAAGACGTGGAAGAAGCAGTGATGACATCCACGCCGGTAGGATTCGTTGTCACCAATTACCCTCGACATTCTTTTACTCTCCTTTCACCCGCCATGAGAGATCCTCGTGCCTAAACATGTTTATTCAACAATTACAGGAAACTTAGCTTTTGTCATGTAACCCAAACGAACCAGGTTTTCAAAGTTGGCTAGAAAATCAGGTTGTCATAGAATATCCTTCTTCTTTTAGGTGTCATCCATGTCCGACTTCCATTTTTGTGTTCAAAGAAAGGTTTCTTGCTTTTCTTTTTTTAACAGTACTTCAGTCTGAGACCTGAAAACTCAAACGACAAAGGTAAAACCGGCACAATAATGTTTCCAACCGAGCATAAGATTTAGTTTCTTTACTGCTTGCAAAAGCAACTATTCATCATGGATGGTGAAGCTGCTTCACACTCAAAAAGGTACTTTTTGTCGAAATTATCAAGCTTGATCTCCATCCATCAATGGCAGGTCATGCCCACTCTTATCTCTGTCACCATCTATATATTTTAAGTACTTTAAGCGTTCGACAACCTAAAAAGTGTTTTTTTTTTAGTTTAACTGAGTGGGCGGCCGTTGAAAGATGGATAAAGATCTGAAGATTCTGAACCTGATTTAACTTTTTTGTTTGTCCCACTATCACGCTTTTTTCTTAAAGTTTGTATATAGTTGATAAGCCTAAAACTTAGCCAATTTTGCTGTCCATTTTCCATTTGGTCATCATTTTCATGAAAACGAAGTAGGCGTCATACCACAAATTTGATCGGTCATATCAACAGAGAAGTGATGCGATGCTTTATAGTTAGTCGCAGGGGCGAGCTTACTGTAGAGAAAACTTGTTCAAGACAAATTTCACTTGGATAACTTGTCTCTATCTTGAAACACCTCCCCATACTTGTAAAATAATATTTATGAGGAAGCAGGAGAAGATATGGACAAAGGCACTTACAAAGCTGGCTTGGAAATCCACTACCTTGGATCCACTAGCTACCACACAAGAGGCGTTTAGATAAGACGGTCAATGAACAATGGTAGTGGGCCGCAGTGCTGTTGTCAGGTGCTAGTGCGGTCCGCCCAGTTAGAACATGAATCCACTTAGCGTGGTGAAAGAATCCCAACCGATCCGTTCCAAATCTAAACTATTCTCATTGGACCCACATCCTCCATTTAATTTGAATTCCATCTGAGGATAATCCGAAATCCATATTTTGCAGAGAACCCAAGTAAGGCTGGGACCTAAGATGATTCGAGATAGATAAACACAGTCTAAAGAGAGACGATAAAACATTTAGATTCAAGGAGGTCTAGATTTCAATATTCTCTACTTTATAGTTACGAGGTTTGCAAGTTCTTAATTAAACGATCATTTGGTAAATTAATGTGGTCAGCTGGCTGATCTAAATACAACACATTTTATTGTACTTAATGTGATTTGAGCTCAATTTTCTGTACGATTAGCTGATCCAAATCCAACTCATTCCATAAATTCTCCACTGGATTCTCATAATACAAGTTGGTCAAGTTGACATGTGACTCATCATCAGGCTCACGTGTAGTTAGAATTCCAGTCGTTGGTTCACTTTTCATATCAAGTAACGCCTTCCAAACACACCTTGAAGATCATATATATATATATATATATAGAGAGAGAGAGAGAGAGAGCCGATAAAATGGGAATATATTTAACAAAATTTGGGGACAAGAAGTTCCCTAAATACAGAAGCAATCCGCAAAAAACACACCGCAAAAACACACACAGGAAAAGGAAATATACAATACAATACACAGAGAAGAAGAGAGAAGAGGAAAGACGAAGCGGCACAGTCACCCAACCGCAGTCCTGCAACAGCGTTTTAACCGAATGGCAAACTGAACATCCCCCTGCACAAGACGAGCAACAGAATCTGACGAAGAGAAGGAGCCCCTGAAGACCCTGTTGTTGCGCTCCACCCAAATGCGCCACCAAGCTGAAATGAGCCACGGCCTCCAGACATGACCCCAGAAAGCAGTCAGGTGGGGGGAAGGACAAAAGAGGAAGAGAAGACGAATGGATGGTGGGTTTGGAAGACTACTAGCTAGGGAAGGCCAAGTGGAAGCAAGGACACTAGTGAAAAAAGGGCATGAAGTGAAAAGGTGGACCCGAGACTCAGTCGCGACGAGACATAGGGGACACTGGTTAGCCAAACTGACGCCAAGGCGCTGNCTAAGGTTGGTAACCCCAGCACCCCCAAGAAGACGTGGAAAGGCAACCACATCCCAATGCGCGAGGCGATCAGAAGGTCGATCCCCATCCCAAACAAACTTACGGATAAGCTTATCAAACCTACGCAAAACAGCCACAGGAGGCCGGAAGACAGACAAAGCATGGAGGGGGATCGACGCAAGGCAGTGCTTAGCCAGAGAGAGAGAGAGAGAGAGAGAGAGAGAGAGAGAGAGAGAGAGAGAATTCTTTCAAGTAACTTTTACGATTTATTAGGTGATATAAGGAATAAGGGAAGCTCTCCTTTTTCCACCGTACGTACCGGAAGCCTATGGGGGACCGACTTGTACCGATACGAACCCGTACCACTACCCTGTCCTCTTAATTCTACTCACCGACCAAACGACGGCTAGATTCCTGCCCTATTGAAGCTGAGGCTCATACTGTTGTCCCACACTCAGAAAAACAAAAGCCGATGCTTTGTACTGACTGGGCGCACTCATGATCCCACTGAAACATTGGAAGCTTGACAATCCACTCAAAAGATTTTCTCATCCACCACCAAAGCCAAAGGCTTCTTGATTTCTATGTTGGAGTTGTTCCGCTTCAAGATTGAGATAGATTCATGAGAAATTTGTTTAAATGTTGAGACAAATTATACCAAGGCGAAAAACTTTATTGCTTACTTGGTGGTGGTTCAGAACTATGAAGCTAACGTTCCTTCTTTTTAAGGCCTGTGTCTGCGGATTAGGTACTTGATATGCCCATCAAACAAGTGACTGGCCCAACCAACTAAACCAGGGACCTTGGACGACCCGACCACAAAATCTTACAAAAGAAACACAATAAAAGAATAACATCCAAAGTCTTTAAATTCGCCTCCATTGATGTCCTTCCTATCAGATGTTCACTACTTATCAAGTACTTTTTAGGTCCACCGGCCCAATTGTTGATCAAGTTCTTTTTTAATATCGAACAGAGCAGAGCTAATAGGACACCTGTTCACAAATTTCTTGCCAAATTTGATTTAAAAAAAAAAAATTCTCCAGTCACCTGGCTTGCTCTGCAGCCACCTGTGCGTGAAAAGTTCTATTTGAATATGCGATATATAAAATAACATTTATTAATCAACCAGGTTCCTTGTTCCATTTGGATTCCTTCTCATTACTATGGAAGCAACCGATTTGAACCGGAGACCATCCCGAACTCTGTACCGGATCGGTTCTGATCGTCTGTGTGGTTCCGGTTTACACTAAGCGGATCACGTCAACGGTGCCATGTACTTCCAAAGAGCTTGCATATATTATGTTGCATTCGCCCCAACATTTCCTTGTTTTAAAGTTTAAACCTCTAATCTTCGTCAATTAATATTTATTCATGGCTTAAGGAGATGGTTCTTATGCTTATGATTTTCAGCTGGATGAGAAATGCGTAAAATTCATTGAACGGTGATGAGAAATTTATAGAAGTTATAAATTTATTATTTTCATAAGCGGCCATAGATGGGAAATGTGTGTTGTAAGAGTTAATTAATACGCATCTTTACATATAAGCATTTCACTTAATAAGTTTTTTTTTTTTACATTTATTTTCAATTTCTGATGTGTAAGAATGTGCGCCTCGATTTTTTGTTATTTTATGTTCGCCTTTTATTATCGGGGGAAAACTGAAAAGTTTCGGGGTCATGGAAATCAAGATAAGCGCAGTTAAAAGGAGCGCGTGACGGTCGTTGACGTCCCGTAAAGTTAGCTTCGAGGCGGTGATGGCAAGAACGGAACGAGGGAGCGCTTCCCTTTTCCCCGAGTCGCCGTCGTCCCTTGTCATCTTCCTCACTCCCTCTCTTCTGGCGAGAAATAAAAGGAAGAGAGAGAGGACAGTCTCAGCTCTCCACTGCCTATCTTTGCCCGGTCACTCTTCCCTGTCTTTCTGTTCGTTCTTTACTCAGTTCGTAGCTGTGCACCCGGATCGCGTGGTGATCGCGCGTTTTCCTTTCTCTGTCGTCGTTAGACGTCTTTTTCTTCCGGCTGGTTGTTATCTTGGCTCGTCGTGGTGAAACGACGATCGCGGCTGTAGGTTGTGGGAGGGATGGCGGCTGTGACGGAGGGGCCGTCCATCGACGAATTCGTCCGCGAGGAGAACTCGTCCGGAGGGCCCGAGGTGGCGGTGATCTTCGCGGGCGTGTCTTTGGTTCTTGGGATCGCCTCCAGGCATCTCCTTCGCGGGACGAGAGTTCCTTACACAGTCGCGCTTCTCATCCTTGGCATAGCGCTAGGAGCCGTAGGTCCGCTGCGATTTTGAATTGGACGGATCTCTCTCTCTTTCTTGCATTCTGCATTAGATCATTTCTGGGGTTGCTTCTTGCTTCTTGCTATTCTTCCTCTTTCGTTCTTCAGCCTGTAAGAATTTTCTAAATATCTGAATACTTCAGGATCATTAGCTGCTAGGACAATCATTCGTGTTTTTACCTTTTTTATGTCTTCACACTTGGACAATTTAATTCTTTGATCTGTGGAGAGCACGTGGTTGCTTCCATCGGGGGTTCCTCTCTGATTTTTTTGCTTCCTGATGTTTATGAATCAGATTGATGGAAAGATAATCGATGGAGATGCTGCTCATTTTTATTGATACTGTGGTTTTTCTATTACATTTTATAAGATATACGGGAAGAAGCATTATCAATTGGATACATGCTATCCATTTAACATTTTAGCTATATATCACTAAAGACTTCCCTCGACAAGCTAATTCTTGTTTTGCATATGTCCTTTTTCAGCACATGGTACGAATCAAAAGTTGGGCCTTCTGGGAGAAGGCATTCGACTCTGTGAGTAGGATTTGATTCTTTATTCTTTCTTTTGTGGTTGTATTTGCTGCGAAAGGGAAGCACCACTAATCGGCTCTCAGTGTTCAATGATTGCTCGAATTGTGGTGACATGCGACTGAATTCTCAATGCGATTGTGAACGTTTCCTTCTCATTGGCATGTAGGGTCAGAAATCAATCCCGGTCTTCTTCTCGCTGTTTTCCTTCCTGCCTTGCTATTTGAGAGTTCGTTCTCCATGGAAATTCACCAGATAAAGGTATGAACCTGAACTTATGTTCGTCATAAGGAAATATGCGTACAGCTATGATGTCTCTCTGTGTGACTGTGTGTAAGCAAATGAAAGCCTCTGTCGAGTTTTTGTGGTATCCAGTTTCCTGTAGTCATTTACTTCCAGACAGTTGAAATAACCTTTGGTTGACCTTTTTGCCGCCTTGATCTTCATAACCTTTTTGAGGTGGACATGCATTTGAATTTAGAACCTAGATGAAACACATATGTGGTGATAAAGGTTCATCATAGAAGAATGATCTTTCTAGTACATTTATAAGCCTGTTACATCTCTATTTACAGCTGTTGAAACTGAATATTTCTTGTTGTCTCGGGACACAAAAATTCATGATGCAGTTTTTAATGAGTGGAAAAAGTGATAGGATGTGCATATAATTTATGGGACATAATACTAACTCTGTGATGCTCCAATTTCACTAAGCATGATTTACTTACTAATGATATCTTCTAAAATTTTGAGGGGACTCTTTTTTTTTTTCCTGGAACAAGACGAAAAGCTTTCCTCTACATCACTATTATGAAAAGAGTTTTTTTGTTGGAAATCTTGAAACAGATTCTCGTATCACAAGAATCTGGTCATAACAATTCTAAAAGTAACTAAAATATCCCTGGAGTCCTGGAAATTATGATCTTGTGAAAATCATAAAATTTAGAAACAAGTGAAGAAATGTTCTGGAAGATATCTTGTTATCTCAAGTAAATCCCAGCCAAATGTATATGAAAAATTAAAAAAAAAAAAAAAAGAGATCAGCTGAATTGTTACAAGGTTCAATATTATTTACCAAAATAATGATACATATCCATTCCTTTCAATATACCAAATTAGGTGTATCACAGAGTGAAAAATCTCAAAACACCAATAACAGAAACTAAGCCCCTGTGGTCGTGGTCAGACTATAGTGACCCAAAATAACCACACAGATAAATACTTGGATGTTGTTTGGAAGGGAAAAAAAATGGGCATACTCTACCTTATATGGAGAGGCATGTGTCTTCAGTACACCTAGCTTATTAGTATTGCAATTTCTTATTTTGTATTAAGAGGATTTGAGGATATACCTGCACATTACAAACATATACGTATATAGGATGTCAATAGACTATAGGTAGTAACAGGTGCATTTTTTAGTAGGTACAGATCATCTGTAAGATATGGTAAGCATGAGCATAGAGGAGAATAAGTCTAAAACATACCGAGCAGATGAAAGAATGCAATTAACTGAGATATCATGTTACTGCTGTGATATGATTTGCAATAATATTAAATCATTTTTTGAATTATGTACATATGTTATTTTTATATTCTTGACCCAAAATAAAGGATTTATAAGGCCAATATTTTCAATATTAGATGAACTAGTGACTATGATGTGGTGTTACCATCAAGTTCTTTTCTTCATCTTCGGAGCAGCCAATTTCTTTTATGATGTCTCAAGGTGAATTTCATGAGCATCATCCAGAGCTTGGATAATGGACGGCTGTAATCACACTATTCTGTTCAGTCAACACTCTGTTATAGATAAGCTTTGATGTTATGGTTTCTGATCTGGAAGAAGCACATTCCATGCATATGCAGTTTGTCTCAGTCATGAGGTGGTAGTAATCTAGTTTATGGTACTTAATTGCTGCAGAGGTGCCTGGTTCAAATGTTGCTCCTTGCTGGCCCTGGTGTGCTAATATCAACATTTTGTCTTGGTACTGCCATGAAGGTACACCATTCATGATGTCTAATCTTCCCCATTAAGTCTCTGGTATACTTTTGCATTCTTTCCATTCAATCCCCTAGTTGATGAAAAATTTGTTGTAGCTCACCTTTCCTTACAACTGGAGCTGGAAAACTTCATTGTTGTTGGGAGGTCTTCTTAGTGCCACGGACCCTGTAGCTGTTGTGGCTCTGTTAAAGGAGCTAGGAGCAAGCAAAAAGTTGAGTACAATAATTGAAGGGGAGTCACTAATGAATGATGGGTATGATGTAGCTTTCAGTAAGGTTTATTAATGTTGAACTACGGTGAAGAATAAATTTCTTAATTACACGATGAATACTTAAGTAACTGAATAGTGACTATGCTTGATCATCGTATATTATTGTTTTGCACACACAGTTATAAGACATGGATGAGCCTTAAAGCGTTGAAAATATATAGCAAACTGCATACAGATTTGATTTAAGCTTTTCTTTCAGTGACATATTAACCCATGTTACCCTTTTTATAAGAAAAATAGAAAATGATTTCTTTACCCTTTAGCTAGTCCATTCTTTTGTATCAGATGCATTGCTTTCTTTTTCACTGTGTTTGCTGTTTTTATTTGAAAATTTATGTTGAGCAAGTGAAGGAAGCAGATGCTATCGAAAACTGCTGTTCACATTCTTGCTTAGGGAGTCTCCTTTTTCTTTTGAGGAACTGAATGAATATATGAGTGATTTGAATAGATGTACAGATGTTTTTGAGTATTTCCTTCTGAATCTTCTCAACCATAGCAGTAATGCTGGTGTGCTCGGCTAATTTATAGTCAGTGACATCTGTATCTGCTAAAATGTATGATTAGTTTGTCTTCGACATATAGTGTTGCAGGAAAGGACATATTGTGTTAGTTGTGCTTGGACAATTCAGATCTCAGGAAGTACAACTCTGAGATACTTCACATTTGCAGGATGCTCTTTCATTTAGAGATAACCCAAAGTTCTTGGGTGCTCCCCAATAGCAGTGTCACTATGTCAGATTGGTTCTACTGCTTGGCCAACCTTCCTACTTGATCATGGGAATGGCTTAGTAATCTTCCAAGTGACCTTTCAGTTGGGATGTGATCCTTCTTGAATGCCAGCATTGCTTTGGCCTTGTATTAGCCAAAGTGGAGAGAGTTTAACATGCACCATAAAAATGTGTGCGAATTACTGTTCACTTCTTAGTGGAATGCATGAGGAAGGCTTCATATTACAGGTTATAAGAAGAGTGTAAAGAAAACAAAAATAAATAATTGCCTTAAAAAAAATACTTACAGGCTAGTATCAGATGATAGTTTTGGAGAACAAAATCATCTTCTATATCTCTCCTAACTCAACAGTTGGCATGGTCCGGGCATAAATGTCTCTCCCAGTTTGGCTTACTTCACCAATGTTGCTGCATCCTGCCCTCTTTATGTATTTTTTTGCTACACTCTCTCTTCACAGAGACATACACACATTGCATGCATAGGGCTATCTGAAATTGCTAACTAATGTTCCGTTTTTTTTTTGCTTCACTAGAAATGAATTTCTTATAATCTTTGTTCATAAGAGTTTGCAACTTGAGCACTATACTTGTCTTCAAACTTGCCCTATTCAGTTTTGAGTTAGGAGAAGATCCTTGTATGGTTTATATGTTAAGAATCAACTTCTAGCGGGTATCTTCTTTGTTGGTGGTGAATTCAGTCTAACGGGTGTTAATATGTCTCTAGGCTGGTGATTGGTCTTGCTGACAGGGACAGATATAGGCAAATCATGAATTTAGTATTAGGAGCTGACATTCCTTACTACCTAGATATGTGTTGTTGTTCTATGATTGTAATTGTTCTATCCATGTTAAGTTACAAATTTTGCTGGAAGTGTATGATGGAGCTTCTTGAATTGCTGGCTAACTAATCAAAATGGAAGATGACATAAGGATGAAGCATTGAATCCATTGTACTAAATGGGTTAGCTAATTACTTTTTAATTTAGCTAGATGATTATTTTTCTAGGTGCTTATCTGCTGACACTATAGTTACTAAAATCATGTAGTTTCTATTCACAGGACAGCAATTGTGGTGTATCAACTTTTTTATGAAATGGTGCTTGGCGAGACTTTTGATGCGGCTGATGTGGTTAAGTTTCTATCAAAAGTCTCTCTTGGCGCGTAAGTACCATTAGCTTTAGCTTGGATAGTTAATGTTATATATGATGCTAGTGATGATGCTTTCCTTGGTGATTCAGTGTAGCTGTTGGTCTTGCTTTCGGGATAGCATCTGTTTTGTGGCTGGGGTTTATTTTCAATGACACCGTCATAGAAATCACATTGACACTGGCAGTTAGCTACATTGCTTACTTCACTGTAAGATTCTATCTATTTTTATTTATACATGGATTCCTATGTCATTATCTGCTTGAGGCTTACCTTAAAGAATCCACTCATGTTTCTCGTTTTGTTATGCATGGCAATTAGCAAAATCTGTCTGATGCTTTTGTTTTAGTTAATTATACCTTACTGTGTACCTTATTTTTTGTTATTGTCATGAAGTTTATCTGTGTTAGAATATTGTGTATTGGGAACCGGGTCTGGATATGGACCCGGTCCCATGGGCGCGGGAACCGATAGTGGCTCGGTACCCTAGGCAGGTCTCCTTCTTATATTGCCACTTATTGTTGTTTTGTTGATTAAGTGGTAATAATATTTTCTCTCTCCTAGGGTTGCGATTGTGCCCCTAGGTTAGAGCTTCTCCGTGGTTTTTCACCTCTCTTTGAGGTTTTCCACGTATATCGTGTGTTTCTTCTCTATCTCTCTATCTGGTTACGAGTTTCTACAATCTGTATGGACTAGACTTAATTTCTCTGTTTTGATTGATTTCTTGTTGCAGTATTAGTTATAGGAAAATTTTGTGAAACATTCACCAAGGTGCAGATTATTTTTTTTGTTTTTAGCTTGGCCGTTTTTATAGATTCTGATTGTGTTTCTTTATGGTATTAGTTTTTCCTTTTAATGCACCTCATGTTAATGTGTGATTGATCAACTTGCATTCTTGGCTGATTGACTTCCTAATTGTAATTCATTTGTACATGGTATCACATGTTCCAATTTTGTCAGTGTCAGTTTTGGGAGAAGTATTGTTTTTCTAAAATTATGGGCTAATAGAGGATGTATGTGATTTGGCAGGTGCCAGTAATTTTGAAACAAATATTGAAAAATAAAATCCCAGCGTACACATATTGGCTGATATGGAGCTGTATCAGCCTCTAAGAGGAGAGTACGCGGTGATAATGACAATATCATTTATATCTTAAAAAAATGTGTTACATTTTGTCACTATTGATTGACTGATATGCTGATGGACCGAGTTGAATATCAAGATTTCTGTTTTAGTTTTTGTCCGTTATTTCACTGCATCCCTATGTCACATGGCTCCTCCTCTAAGGAGGAGTACCTGTATGGTACGGGTACGGGTACGGCCCTGGGTTAGGATACTGCATTGACCGTACCGGGTGCGGTCAACGTACCCAAGGTCATTTTTGACCTTTTTTAGACTCAGTCAAAGTTGACTGAGCCCAAATTTGTCTGATTTTAATGTTAACGATTTTTACATTTTCACTTTTTAAACCATTTTATAACATATTTGATAAATTTTAGATTATGATTTATGAATATGTTATTCTGTTTGTACTTTTTTGATATATATGTGCGAATATGTTATTCTGTTTGAAATTTTTTGACATATATATGTATGTGCATGTGTGTGTACGGCCGTACCCCCGTACCCAAGTTTTTTAAAAATTGTCCGTACCCGCACCGGCACCCGTACCCGTACCTATGTGACATAGCTGCATCCTTTTCTGGCTTATGTGGTCTGACAGGAATTCTTGCAGAGGAATGCTCTCCAAGTAATGATCTTGTAATGTGTTGACATCACATGCTAATTAGAATATGTGTATTTGAACAGATGTTAGCTTACTTCAAATTATGATTACTTGGTCCTACTTTCATAAATTGGAGTACCTTTATATAAATATAACAGAGTGTCCAGCTTGCTACGTTTGACTGAATAACCTTTGCCCTAAGTCTCCTCCTTTCTCTACTTGTCTTCCCCTGCTCTCTTGTATATGTAAATGTGTTCTGGGATTTTTACTCCTGACTAGCTTATGGAGCTTTGTGGTAGAATCCTTATCGCATTCTTTTCTACAATTTTTCCTGTGTGGTTGAAGCCTTGAAGGGAATGATTTTTGGTTTGATGAAATAGTTTGACTCTCAAGATCTGTATATTACCTAGTAGAAGTGTGATCAATTCTTATGTTCCAGGCTGACAAGGCAGCTGATGTTTCTGGTGTCTTAACGGTAATGACATTAGGAATGTAAGTCAAATTGAAAATTTCAGCTCTTGGTGTTAACTAAATTTTAAAGCTTTCAATCAGTCATGTTATGCCTTTCTCAGGTTTTATTCTGCAGTTGCTAGAACAGCTTTTAAGGGTGACAGTCAGCAGAGCTTGCATCATTTCTGGTACTGTATATAAAACTATGTATACTTTTCCTCTTACTCATTTGGCTGAAAACTTTACGTTTATCAGTACTAAAAGACATGGTTAAGATACTAGTTTTGGGAAGGAAGCAAGAAGGAAAATATTAACCGACTTTTCTTAGTGGAAGGAAAACTGATGTGTGGATCGGGTTTTATGACTCAAAAAACTAAAGTTGTTGATTTTTGAACCCTTATAAATTCGAACCTGTACAGCAAAACTCTGTTTGTGTCTGCGCTTTTTTCCTATAGGTTTAAATAATCTGAGCACATCCTATGGTCACTGGTCAGATATATTTGATGTATATGGTGGATGGTCAGATTCGTAAAATAAAGAATGACATGATATATATATAGTGTGTGGCTGGTCCAGCAAAGAATATAGAATGACATTATAAATTTTATTCATGAGTTTTGAGGTGCAGAAATAGGTTTATGGATGCCAGTATTCGTATTACGACCAGTATGTTCGCAACCAGTTTTCAAAAGAAAACAACAGTTAGATACATAAAATAATGAGCATAGTCTTGCTGAAAAGCAGTGAAGTTTGGTAGAAAAGTGACTGTTATGCGGCATCAAATGACTAAGATCTCATCTTATTGGACACGGTTTTTGTGTAAAATTTTTCTCTTGGAAGCTTTGCATAGGCAAAAAAATAAAAAAGTGTTGCACTTGCAGGAAAATTTGGAAAAAATATGACATAGCTATGCGATAGTAAAAGCTCAGTCCCACTGAACCGAAGGCTAAGCCTGCTTAATCACAGTGCTTGTCTTGCTCAGTTTCTATGTAACTTTTACAAAAATTGTTCCTTTTTTGTTCGGTTGTATGCCTGATGATCATTCTGAACATTGAAATATCAATGACTGGACTTGGTTCTTTGTTTTCCAGGGAAATGGTTGCTTATATTGCAAATACACTAATCTTTATATTAAGGTACTTGCTTTGTACACTAATCTCTCATTCTAGAGATTGTGCAAATAAGCGTTTTCCTTAAAAAATATGGTAGTCATCTGAATTTGGTTCTTCCTTCTTTTGTGGCAGTGGGGTTGTTATAGCTGAAAGCGTTCTTGGGAGCAGCATCAGTGAGAAGTACCAAGGTATTATCATGTGGTTCTGATGGCAGTGAGATTGTTCAGGCGAATGTTCTAGTGCCCCCTATCACCATTTCTGGTTAAAAAAGATTGCTTTACATATATCTACTGTTGGATGGTATTATATTTGTACAATCCAAATAAAGGGGTTATCGATGGATGTAATACTTACATTTCCTTTATTGTTTCCTGTATTTAAATTTGTTTCAGGAGTTAAATGGGGCTATCTCTTTGTTCTTTATGTATTCATTCAAGTGTCCCGATTCATTGTTGTGGGAACACTCTTTCCCTTGCTACGATATTTTGGCTATGGTTTGGACTGGAAGGAAGCAACAATTCTTATTTGGTCTGGCTTGCGTGGAGCTGTTGCATTATCATTATCATTGTCAGTTAAAGTAAGTAATTTCCTTTCTCGTGTCTACTCATAATTTGCTACTCTATTTTATGGTTTTAGAGATTGGTCTGGAAAATGTCCCTTTTATTAATTTCAAATGCTTACTATGTTGCTTTTGTTACTGTTGTCATCATTTGCTTCAGCCTCAGTCAGTTATGAAGTCATTATTGTTTCCATCACTGTCATAAATATCGCGTCTTAATTGAAAAAGATGCATTAAATACGCGAAAAATAAGTCAGATGTATAAAACGGCATAAGACATGTCCTTTTGAAAAAACTCTAGAATATAAAAAAAAAGGTGTATCATACGTGTTTTTTCATGTTATTGTATTTTTATTAATTTCTTATCTATTTTATTTTTTATAATTTTCAGTCTTTTTAAATGTTTTAATTTTTTAAAATTTACTCAGATATCCCGAGATATACAAATTTGCCGTATTATACCCAGAAATTCATTGTCATATAATACCCGTACATGATATATGTGGCAATGGTTTCCATCAGTTTTCCTTGTCCCTTGAAGTGTAACTTGATGAAGAATTATAATGCTGAACTGATCATTTGTACATATCTTCTAGCATGTTTGGGAAAATAAAGTTCCATAATATTGTGTAACATCTTGGAGCAAAGCCATGAATATGTAATTCCTTATGTTCATTGTTTGTTGGTCGTACAACACATTTTAAGTATGTTGAGCTACCACAACTTTTAGCAGCTGCAATTATCAGAGACACTCCAAACGAATAACAGAGAGCTTTTGTAGAGGATGAAGAGGATGTGTGTGTGTGTGTGTGTGTCTAACAGTCTAAGAGAGCATGTACAGTAAGGGGGATGTACAATTCTCCTACAAGTGTCCTTGGCATTTTGAAATGAAAGAGGTGAGCATGAATTGCATTTGAACTCTCTAAATTGTCCTCTTTTCTCCATAATAGGTCTTGGGTTGGAAGTAGGTCACCATAAGTATCCAAAGGCACAACCTACTCACTCTTTCTGAGTTGAGGATTCTCCTGAAAGTATTTCTTGATAACCAGAAGTGTTTATTTTACCTCTAGATTGACACATGCATCAACTATTCTAGCAATAGCATGAACTTCTCTGATAACCTCTAGGTGATGCCAGCATTTTTTTTGGAACATTCTTGTAATTTGTAATGTTTTGCGCACACCCTGGAAGGCAGTTATTTTTTTCTGTTTTGCCTGTTCATTTCACAAAGGAGTTTGAGGAAAAGTTACAAATTAGACTGCTTTAAGGGATACTCTCCTTCCATTTATATTTTTGCACAATGGCACGCTGTACAGTCCAGTCTTTTACATCTGCCAAATGTTTCCATTTCTGCTACTTTTTCTTTGCGCCTGATGGAAAGCATTTAGCTAACCCACCTTTCTCCCTTTTAACTTAAAAGAATCCCATTTTCCACGTCTACACTAGAATTTTGCTTGGCTACTGCTACAGATCAAAATTCTTCAAATGGAATACATTGTCCGTCACTCCTATCTGTTTAGTCATCTGCTTTGCAAATTGTGGCATTTTCTGTCTGTTCTTTGTTTATGAGGAATATGACAGGTCTTGAGTGGCCAGAAATTTAAACTTTTTAATGTCCAAAACAGAAGCATAAATGGCATGGCTTATAGGTGACCTGCTGATGCTGGTTTTGCTCTCTTTACATGTACATTGTATTGCTTTTTCCATTATGTGGTGTTTTTGAGATTCACCTGTCATCCTGCAATTTCTAAAGTTTAGCTTGTAACTGTCATTTAACCATGAACAGCGTGCTAGCACCAAAATAACTACAGCGTATCTAAATGCAGAGACAGGATCCCTGGTATGTCATTGGAGAATTTTTTATCATTTCATTGCATATTTCCTTTAATTTTAAATATAACATTTCTTTTTCACCTTTTACAGTTTGTTTTCTTCACTGGTGGGATTGTATTTTTGACTCTTATTGTGAATGGTTCTACCACACAATTTGTACTTCACCTCCTTGGAATGGATAAAGCATCACCTGAGAAGGTATGAGAATGGATGCCTGAGTACCTAAAATGCATAGGCCTTATTCCATTGAATTGGTGGTGTGGTTTGAGGTTATGTATGTGCTTGGCTGGAAGCTGTTTCATGTAATTTATGGTACTATGATAATAATCTTTCTCTGAAACCATTTCTGTTGATATATTCAATATTTTGAAAACTCCCCGATAAAGTCAGCTTGTTAAATGTAGTCAATAACATTGAAAAAATGATATCAAAATATGGTATCTTCAAGACTTCAAGAAATGGATTTGCTGATACTATCACAATAATTTCTGGAAGATTTTTTATTCCATTTCTTTGCATATTTTATATTTGTTATTTCAGTTTATTTTCTTTCTTATTATCTCAAGGAACTCTTACGATTGTTCATTTTGCTTTTTTGGATGAAAAATGCTGTAGAAACTATTGTTTCATAGCTGCCTTCACCTGCTTCTTTGTTTTAGAACTTTCAAAGTTTCATTGAAGAAAAACACATTTGGAAAAATGCTCCTACTAAATGATGAAAAGAAGCCTTATGAAGAAGAGCATTGGTGACTTTGCTCTGGACAACTCCATTTAGGCTGTTGGCTTAACATGGTCATATTTCTCCTGATGGCTGAACAAGTTTGTGTGTTTGAACACTCAAAGCATGGTCTTGTAGTCATTGTTGCACTGTTGCTATTCATTTATAATCTGTCGTTAAATGGTTATGTTATTCATTTGTTAGGTCCATGACCACAGGCCCACAATATGTTGAATTGTTTCCCAGGTCCTGATTTATTCTTCTGTACACTATATTCTCATCCTTTTTGTAGTTTTTGTTGCTTTTAGATGTCTAGAGCCTTGGCTTCTTGCATGTTTTTTTTCCTGGTTTTATATACAAAGAAATCCTTACAGAAACAGTAATTCATTATTTGTGATGACAGATACGCATACTAGACTATACAAGATTTGAGCTGATGAACAAGGCCTTGGAAGCCTTTGGGGAACTTGGAGATGATGAAGAGTTAGGGCCTGCAGAGTGGTCTACAGTGAAGAGATATATAACGTGCTTGGATGAGAATGATGCAGAGAAAATACATCCCCATATCATATCTGAGAGCCAGCGCCATTTACATAACTTGAACTTGAAAGATATTCGAGTACGCCTTTTAAATGGCAAGTTTTTTAGAATTGTTTTAAGTCACTTTCAGAATCAAGTTCTTAAAAAACAAACAAATTCTATTTTTGACCCTGCAAAATACTGGTGTTTCTTACACAAGTGTCTTCCTATGTTGAGAATGATCCTCACAGTCACTCTTTTAGAGTGTATCTTGATCTAAGTTTGTCATGGAACTTCTCGTAACAGATGCTAATATGCCAATTTGTCCTTTTCAGGTGTTCAAGCTGCTTATTGGGGAATGCTGGAAGAGGGACGGATAAACCAAACTTCTGCTATTCTATTAATGCAATCAGTTGATGAGGCGCTGGATGTTGTATCTCATGAACCTTTATGTGATTGGAAGGGTTTAAAGGCCAATGTACATTTCCCAAGCTACTATAAATATCTCCAGTTTAGCCGTTTGCCTCAAAAGCTGGTGACATATTTTACAGTGGAGCGGCTGGAGTCTGCCTGTTATATATGTGCAGCATTTCTCCGTGCTCACAGAATTGCAAGGAGGCAATTGCATGATTTTATTGGTAATATTCACATCCAATTTATACATATATCAGATGAGTTATTTATTTTTTCATTTATGTGCATGAATGATGTGGTAAATTACATTGTCTTACTTTTCTTTACTGCAATGCATGCTGGGAGATAACCTAAGGCAATTTGGACCCGATATTTCCAAACTTGCGCTCACTATCTTTTTGCTATACTTTTTACATGCTTCATCTGCTTCCCACGGCTAAAGCATTGGATTACCTAAATCCATGAATTTCTTTGTTCATGCAATGTATATTATATTTCTGTACAATACATAAAGAAGTAACGAAGGGTGGTGCTCCACTTAATTTTAAATGTTTAAGTATTTCATGACAAGGGGCATTGTTTGGTTTAAAGATCCATTTGAAAGTTTCTGAATTGTCTGTCATGATTCTGTTCAGTGGCCTCGTCAAACTTCCCCATCCCTATCTCTCTCTTCTGGAGAATAAGTTTCATTTTCTTTAAAAGAAAATTTTAAAAGCACGAATATTTTTAGAAATCAAGAGAGTAAGAAGGCTATTAAATTCCATAAGTAAGAGCATAAATTTCGGAAACTCAAATGAGGAATCATGAATCAAAATGCCTATCATTTAAGGTCTATAAAATATGGGTGCTTTTGGTTACAGCCTTTTCCCGTCCATAGACAGATTAAATCCATGAGTAGGATAACCAGAAATAGTGGAAGTGAAATATGACGTAGATTGTGGGAGGATGGTCATCCGAATTTCAAGTTTCAACATAGTCTGGAAAGCAAAAGGCAAGATAAGCTAATGTTTGGCAGTTCAAATAATTGATGAAGATAACTCAATGCTCAATGCTAATCCCTTCCCAGCCATTTGTGTAAGATGTAAAACAGCATACATAAGGCACAGAAAAAGTTTGAGTATGCACAAAGACCAGAGTAAGAAAATAAATTTAGAAAGTTCAGAAGGGCGCAGTCAATGAAGAGCAAAAAATGTAATATGTACAAAAGAATACCATATGCTACTGTGAATAAGTGCTCTGGAAGCACTCAGTGTACGAGCGGAATAATCCTCTTCTGAGTTCGATTGAAACTGAATGAATGAGCCAGCCATGTCCGAAACAAAACGAAATATGTAAAAATTTTATGTATATGCATATGTGTTCGCTTTTACATAATGTAATGTTTTAGGTACACCTAAATGTCATGTAAGCTTCTAGAGTAATCGCCTAAAGTTTTGAAAGAACCTAAATACACGCTCTTGTGTTAGAGAGAGAAAGAGTATGTTACTAGGTTTTTGAAGTGTTATCTTGTTTGCAGGGGAAAGTGAGATTGCTGCTATAGTCATTCAGGAAAGTGAAGCTGAAGGTGAAGAAGCACAAAAGTTCTTGGAAGATGTCCGGCTTTCATTCCCGCAGGTTCTCTTGTTTTTTTACCATATTCTTCTCAAATATGATATCATGGTTGCTTTTTCATTTAATCCTTTAAGATGATCAGAAAATTTTCTCCTACAAAATTAACTTACTGTTTCATACCCTGTGAATTCTATATGCAAAAGGTGTTGCGTGTTGTGAAGACACGTCAAGTGACATATGCTGTACTAGTTCATCTCAGTGAGTATATACAGAACCTTGAGAAGGTTGGATTGCTTGAAGCAAAAGAGATGAACCAACTTCATGATGCAGTACAGGTAGCTGAGCTCCTTTTCTTTCTATAATTTGATTATGCATCAGAGATGTTTCTACTAATATATGTTTCTACTAATATCCTTCTATGTTGCAGACTGACCTGAAAAAGCTTTTAAGAAATCCTCCTCTGGTAAAGATGCCTAAATTGGGTGATATATTAAGCATGCAGCCCCTTCTTGGAGCACTCCCAACCATCATCCGTGAACCTATTGAAGGCTCTGCAAAGGAAATGATGAAATTACGTGGAGTTTACTTATACCGAGAAGGTTCAAAACCAAATGGAGTATGGCTTATTTCAAATGGAGTGGTGAAAGTAAGTTTAGGAATTATCCGTTAAGTGTCTAAACTGAGCCCTATGAGTACTCTCTGCTGTTTAGTACACATGATGGTCCTGTTCGTATCTTTTGCAGTGGACCAGTAAGAGTCTGAGAAATAGACATTCTATGCATCCAACATTTTCACATGGAAGCACTTTGGGACTTTATGAAGCTCTAGTTGGGAAACCATACCTGTGTGACATAGTTACTGATTCCGTTGTACACTGTTTCTTCATTGAAACAGAGAAGATATTGTCAGTACTTAGATCGAATCCATCATTAGAAGAATTTTTCTGGCAGGTACTTTTAGCATATTCTACTTATGTGCTTCTTTAATTTGTTAAGCTTTTGCATCCACTTCTCATCTTTCTTGCTCGTTCATCCCTGGTATTTCCATATTTTAATGTTATCTATAGTAACAAGAATTTACTTATGCAGGAAAGTGCAATTGTGTTGGCTAAACTCTTGCTACCTCAAACATTTGAGGAAATTTCTCTGCAAGAATTAAGATCTCTTGTGGCTGAAAGATCAACTGTGAACATTTTCCTGAGGGGCGAAGTTATAGACTTGTCTCCAAATGTAGTAGGATTTGTATTGGAAGGTTTTATCAACCAGGATGACAAGGCGGACTTGATTAGAGCTCCAGCAGTACTTCTTCCTTTTCATGAAGAAAAGCTACTTTTCAGTTTCGGTAATCAGATTTTTCTTTCTTTTTTTATTAACCTCAAGTGGTTGTGTATAATTCCATATTCTCATTCATAGAAAGTCTTACATGTACGCTGTCCTCTTTTTGCTCTGTTTGTTATCTTGAACAGGTGTTGGATTGATTATTGCTTTCAAGGATGTTTTTTATGTGCCTATCTGTTTTGAACTATTTGTTGTTGTGATGTGTTATAAGTCTATGACAGACACAAAGCCTGTAATTCAATTTTATCCACACTATTAAAAATAAACTAAGTGATTCATGCATGTAGATGACCACAGTACCATCTTGTTTATTTAACATATCAAATGGTCAGAGGAGGTGGGAAGTTGAGTTATAGGTGTAAGTTGAGTGTGGTGCTCAAGCTGCTGCAGCTGTGTTCAGCATAGTCCAAAACTTGGGAAGTGGCTGCTAGTTCATCTGAAGCCAACCTCCCCCACCCTGAAAAAAGAAAAGGAAAACCTCTGCACCTTGAAATTTATAAAAATTTCGGGACTGTTGAATTTTCTCATTACTAGAAGACATGCCCACGAATTGCAATCTCAAGAGTTATTTCCTATGAAAATCAAGCTTCTAAGTTCTAAGTCTTTTTTAAAATTAAATTTTATAAAAGAATTAAAAAACAACCGAACCTCTCCACAGAGAGAAAGAGAGTGAGTTTGTGTGCATTTATGTATGTTTCTGTGCAGACATTCATTAAACAAGCATGAGATCTCCCCATTTTATCTGCCTTCTATTGAAACAAATTTTCTGGTTGAGTATTCAGTTTATAATTTAATTATTTTTATTGATTGAAAAAATGAAGCAATCAATTCACTATTTTGCCTTTCTTTTTTGCCATTGAAAAACATGTAAGCACATGACACTTTTATCTAGATTAAGTTTTTCTCTTTTAGGCGTTCATTTAGTTTGCTTCTTGTGAATACATGGTTTTGTGGTCTGTTGATTTGTTTGATTTACTATCATGGGTCTTTTCACTTTTATCTGCTTATCAGTGGAACCTATGAAAAATGTATATGCTAAAAAATTTTGAGAAAATTAACTGTCAACTCATGATTTAATTTCTGAACCAGCTGTTCTCCTACTAAAGATGTCTATCTTCTTGTACTTTACAGGTGGTCAAGCAACAAGCTTTTGTTATCATGCGTCATCCTATCAGGCTGAAACAAGATCAAGAATTATCTTCTTTGATATTGGTTCTACTCATACAGACGGTATACTGCAAAGATCATCAGCTTCATGGATTTCACATTCCTTTGACCTGCCAGGACACCAGACTCGAGAACATGGAGGCCTTGTAAGTTGGCCTGAGCATGCCTTCTTGTCCCGAAAGCAGTTAGAGCTCCCACCTGAAGCTGCTTTTCAATCAAAGAAGTACTCTGAAAGAGCAATGCAAGTTGGCATCTTTGGTAGCATGGTATTTGCTTCCTACTTTGCTTTCCCAACTTCCCATCTCTCATTCTTGAGATTTTGCTTAATCTTACTTGAGATTATCTGCATCTTTAAGGTGAATTTGCGAGCTAGACGAAACAGAAGTTTCCCATGGAGTTATCGTTCTAAATCATTTCACAGTATGTCATTTCCAAGAATGCCTTCAAAGTTCAAGAGACAGGCATCTGCTCGTCCCCTTAAATCTGTTCGTTCAGAAGGTGAAACAGTGATGGGGAGTCAGAGACTTGACCGCTCCACCAAGGTTGATCCTGCTCCTGCATTGGTAAGTGATAGCAGGAAAGGGAAACGCACGGCAGATGAGTCAAGCGAGGAATCTGGAGATGATGAGGTTATAGTGAGAATTGACTCTCCCAGCCGGCTTATCTTCCATCAACGTCCTGGTAAAACATCACATCCAAATCCTTAGAAGAGTTATATTGTTCATTCATATACATTACCGGTCTATGTTACAATGTAGTATCTTGTATCATATGCTATCTGTAAGCAACTTTTGTGGTAGAATTCATATTTCATGTGGCTTCTGGCATTTGCCTTTGTGGAAGTCATTTTGGGGCTTTTTCTAATAAAATCAAGTGCAGCTTTTGTGATTGAAGCCTATGACTAGGCTCCTTAGCCATGAGTTGCCAAAGACCTCAACTGCCTAGATGATGGCTGATGATGGGTTAGAAATCGAAGGTTTTTTCTTTTTCGTCTTTCTTTTTGAATGTTTTAAACTGTTAAAATTGATAGAGTTTTCTATTAAGAGGTCTTTTCAGTGTTTTCAAGTTAAGATTCCAATATTTAGGTTACTTTTTTCGACATTGTTTGGCCCAGACTAGCCTATAGGCATTTCAAAGGTCCTTTTGTTGAGACCGCTAGTGCTTGTGACTACTATGAGTGAAGCTGTTTAATGATTTCCTTTAGTTGCCTTCCTGTATCCGGAACAGACATCAACGTTTGAGCTTGCCTGGTTACCTTCCTCTGTTTGTTCTACTTGCTCAGGGGAGAGTATCTGTTTCTCTTGATATTCCTTTTATTTGTGGTGGCTAGTCTAATTTAACTTGTTTGCCACTAACATTGGGCAGTTTTCCTGTTAAGTACACTATTGGGCATTGAAGTTCCCTGCAAACTCAGGCTTCGTAATATGATTGAACATTCTTGTAAGCTGTAAAGTGAATAGCCACTGCATTTCTCCTTCCTAGTTGCAACATTGTAATATCTGGAAGATTGCATTTGTGGGGACCCGATGCCATATTTTCCCTGTAATAGTTTCTGATTTGTGTTTTACCTGAAATTAAAGAGGAACTTTTCAACTTAAATATCTTTGTTCATTTAGGTTTTTAAGGATCTCGTACTTCATATCCTTCTCATGGCCTCAATGCTAGGAATGTTTGTCTGGAGAAGCCCAAAGGATCATGCTTCCAACGGGGAAGACTGGCATACACTGTTTCGAGTTGTTACGGAAACGACGGTCCAATGATCCAATCGTCAAGATTGGATGAATGGGAGGAGAGGGAGGTAGGGCTCTTTTACCGTTACGTGTTCAGGTAGCTTTATTGGCATTGTTGATCTTCGACTGGGTATCGTGCCTTCGCGTTATAGCTTGTGCCGTTTCAGACTTTGACAGGGTACGGCCATTGAGAGGAGGAAATATGGAGTCCGTTCCCGTGTGTTCTTAGCACGTTGGATGTGTATTGTCGTTTAAAAGCAAAATACTTGAAGTTTGTGCGAACTACCAGGATTTGATGCTTGATCTGGATAGCGTTCAGACTGGGGTACTTTTACATCGGTATTGGAGATTTTAGATTCAGATCAGGTTGGGTAGCCGATGGGTCCACCGTCTCACCCACCGGCAACGAACACAGATTTGATGCCCCGCTCGATGAATTGTTGTCGTTCACGAGGTGGAGCTTCTTTATTGGCCTCTCTACTTATTAGGTTTTCTTTTATTCCACCGAATCCTCAAGCTTTTCCTCTCCCCGAGAAATTTTTTCGCAGACGATCTTCGCCCCTCTCTTCCTGTCTACTGGTCTCGAGTTTTTTCTCCCCATACCTCTCTCTGCCTTACTGCCCACGAACAGAAGTCCTCTGCCTATTCATATCGTCAGGATTCATGGGTAGCTGCACGCGTAGAATTTACTTCCTTGGTCGACAGCCCACTCAACTTCTGAAAGAAATTGTTTCACATTTTTAGTTTGCCATGGAATAACGATTCATCATATGCATAACTATAAACTTAGAGTTTTTTGTTAGAGAGCAGGTAGGATTGTTTGATTTGAGTAGCAGTTTTGTCGTTTTATCGTGACCATAACCCTAGTTGTGCCTTATCTTGGGGGGCAACGTAGCAGCAGATTAGGAAGGGCTAGAAAGGCAACAACATTTTCTCTTTTTCTTACAATGCATGGGCTTTCCTTTCTCTGGCTAAGAAAGTGACAGTGCGCTTGGATTTTCTTCTTTTCCTTTTACTTTTCTGCGTGAAGGCAAGGGACGTCTAAAGTTGGAGGATCTTAGATGATCGTTTAGACTTCATCTAGTCTTTCGATGGGCCTGGTTATGGCCCTCAGGGATGTGAAGAGTTTGGATCTACATTTGATCTAGCCTTTAAAGGATTAGACTTCTAGCGGATTTGTGTAACTGGATTTGAATTTGAACTCAAACTATCAAAAATTGAACTTGAGTTTACAAGCATAAAATCAGACATTTGTATGTAATCATATTGGATCTTTATTCAATCCCAATTGGATGGTGGACTTAAATTCAGAGTCAGTTCTGAACTGCATGTCCAATCTAAATTTAGCAGATCTAATTAAATGAATTCAAATTTTTATTAGAGGATATATCTGATCCATTCACATAGCTACTGAACTCAAATGCAACTTGAGTGATTAATAATTAAACTGATAACACTCCTCCCCAACTTTGATTTCTTTATCCTTTGAAAGAGCTTAAACTTGAGTAGAACATGCTTATAACTAGGGAAGAGCACAACTAATGCTAACTATTTAGCTTTGAATACCTGTAATGACCTGACTCACTCCCACATTGATCTTGGACCCCTGTTCTGATGGATCCCCACCCGCTCGACCAGCACCTTTGGTTGTAGATACAGAAAAGCTAGAAACTAGGACAATCAATCACTTAACAACTCCTTTATAAGTCCCCTCATAATTTTAGATGCATGATTAAACTTTTCAAACTAGAGCATTATAATATGTTAGGAGGCAATTCATGTTTCTTTAGTCAAACTGGATGGCTAGACTTAGATCATGAGGATGCAAATGGCTTCAACATAGGTGGAGGTTTTGCGGTTTTTTTCAGTACTTGGCTCAGTTCAGGGACTGAGGTTATGCAAATCAGTTCATTTTAGTCCCATTAATACACGGTTGGAGTGTCCACTATTCTTAAACCCTATCAGGTCAAAATTGGCAATGAAATTGTGAACCTGAACCCGACCGTTTCTGCTTCCCCATAGATTGACCATGTTTTGTGCGTTTTTCGATAAGCTCAAACCATTTCACATATTACGTGGGAACTTCTCATTCTGGTGACAGCAACGTAGGCTCGACGGCAAGGAAGAAGACGATGACCAAGATCTAAAACTGTCCGGATAAACTTGCCCTCCACGATTGGCTTCTTCTTAGACATAGTTTTAAAACTTTCAAGATCGTTAAGTGCCCAAAACATGTACATTCCTCACATAACTTGTCCGATATTTCACATTCGTTTGATCAATCCTAATCAACTTGCTCATAAAGAAAAGAGTCATCACGTACAAGCTGAATCGGACCAGAGATCCATCCAAAACTAAAAACTTGTTTAATCCAAAATATTGTCACGGGATAAACACGAGAAGTTACGTTCATTTTACTCGAAAAGAACAATAATGGCTTGACGTATAAGAAAACGGGTATGGTCAATGGCATGACCCGGCGATTAAGACCAACGACCGTGATGTAATGAAGATAGGCGAGCTGAGTCAGAGTCCGATCAAACGTGTTCTAAGAGACCAGATCTAGAACAAACTAAGCAATTCAATCTGATCTTGTCCCATAATCTGGGTATTCAATCAAGTGAATCGGCTGTCATGGGCACTATTCTTATCTGACTATCTCGTTTTTTTTTTTTAAACTTTAGAAAATAAAAATTAATGAAAATTTATTAATTAATAATAATAATAATAATAATAATAACTCCCCAATACTTGGTGTTCCATGAATACAATTAGGAGCCCACTTGCTTTAAGCAGGCTGCCGATTCTTGAACTGATTTTCGGGCCATCGTTTACGGCCGTGATCCGAAATCCGATCTTGTTGTTGCGTACGGGCAACCGGTTCGTGGCATGAAGGTGACTGAGAGATTTCGAAAGGGTAATCTGGGGAAAAGCGAGCGCTTGTGCTCTTATTTATGCGCCACCTTGGTGCTAGACCAACCCATCATTTTCTCTTTCTGTCTTTCACTTTCGTCGTTCGCTTCCTCTCGTTCCTAAGCTTTCTTCCCTTTAGAAGACGAGCATGGCCGCCAAGAAAAAGCATCCCGTATTCCTCCTGCTGCGCCTGCTGCTGCTCTCAATCATATCGATGAAGGTGGCAATGGCGGAAGTGGTGACCTCGCCGCTGCTGCGGTACAAGAACCCAACCCTCCCCGTCGAAGCACGCGTCAACGACCTCCTCTCCCGGATGACTCTCGCTGAGAAGATCGGCCAGATGACGCAGATTGACCGCTCCGTCGCCTCACCCGCTGTTCTCCGCTCCTGCTTCATCGGTTCTCTCTCTCTCTCTCTCTCTCTCTCTGAGGGAAGAAGATCGTGTGAGAAGAATGGATGATGATCTTTCTTGTGCTTTCTTTTTGTCCAGGGAGCGTTCTGAACGGAGGAGGGAGCAACCCGGCAGAGGACGCGACGCCGGAGATGTGGGCGGATATGATCGACGGCTTCCAGGACTCTGCGATGGCCACGCGACTGGGGATCCCTGTCATCTACGGCACCGACGCTGTCCACGGCCATAACAACGTCGTCGGAGCTACCGTCTTCCCTCACAACGTTGGCCTCGGCGCGGCAAGGTGAGGCGCGGGAAAAGAATCCGAAACGGACTATTTCCGTTGTTGTCCCTGTCCATATAAAATATTAGCGATGAAGCTGTTCATGTCGTCGAACTAACCAAGGGCATCCTTGTAATTCTGAAGCTTTTTCTTCTCTTCATAGGGATAAAGACCTCATGAGGAGGATAGGGATCGCAACGGCGCTTGAGCTCCGGGCAACCGGAATCCCGTACACATTTGCTCCTTGTCTTGCGGTAAGAAACTAAGAAATTCTATCTTCTTTCTTCTGATACTAGTCCCTTTAGATTTCAAGCAGGAAACCAAATTAGTTCACAAGCTTTCGGTTCTTTTTTTGAAAATGTGTCCATGATTAACAACGCCCTGTAAAAACGAGTGGCCTCTTTTATTCGTTACCGCCTGTGACGTTTTTACTCCAGAAATCTGCTCCACTTCTTGTCGCAATTCTGAAACTTTTCTGCAGCATGCTTGTTCTGTTCTTTTCATTTTGATCTTTATATCTTTTTCCCTGTCTGTCACTTTCTTAAGTCAGCTTAAGGCTTAATTTAACAAAAGGAAACTGGAAAAAATGAAAGGAATTGGAAAGGTCATAGGAAATCCTGACCTCTGACTTCCACGTTTGATTGTAGAAAAATCGGCTGGACTTATTAACTGAAAGGGAAGTATAACAGTTTTAGATCCTTGCTTTGGCTTCCCTCAATGCGCCAGACATTTTTAGTTGGTCACTCCAATCCGTTCTCCGAAAGGGTTTTTGTTTTCTCTTGAGAGCTTATAGTTGCGGACCATAATGCCTCCTCCTATGCTTACGAAACTACAAGTTATTCTTAAAATAAAAGCCATAAAAAGTAACACTCATTTCAATAGCGCCTACATTGTTGCAAGTCTCAAGCCAGGCATACTCGTGAGGCTGGACAGATAGGAGGGGTCAACCTAAAGGGTTTCACATGCTCAAAGCCTGTCAATATGAAGAAATAAAAATAATTATCCTCCATTTCTTCCAATCTTCAGTTAAATGTTGGCAATCCAGAATATTGTTCCATACACATATTTGCATGGTTCACGCGCTAGCAGAGCTACTTGTGGGCTGTGCCCACACCAGTTCAGTGTAATTTGGACTGAGGTCCAGCCATATGTGGTGCCATACTAGGCCTCAGTTTATCTCTATAATAAACATGGAGTCTGCCTATTTCATCGAATTTCATCTAAAACGGTGTTGATTTCCGCTAAAACATAAGCTTCACGGATAAATGATTGGCCCAAATGGCATTGATAACAAGAGAAATAATGTAGACACTGCCACTATGTCAGAATATGGACACTTTGGTTTTTTCTGCAACATGTTTTTAAATGGCACTTTGGTTTTTTCTGCAACATGTTTTTAAATGGACCCTACATTTGGCCCCAGGCTTTCTTAGCTCAGCGTTTCCCTGCAGTGAGCGAACCTGTTTATATGCGCGTGCACAAAATAATTTTCGTGCGCAGTATGATTATGACGAAAATACCATCCTTCATATAAAAAAGTACTTTTTTTAAAAATTACTAAAATGTCTTCCTACTCTTAAAGGTTGTGTGCCCATAACTATGCACGCAACTCAATCTATGCAGAGAGGCAACGAACACCATTCTCCATAGCTCCTTCCTCTCACAGGGGAGCCATTTCCGAGGGGCCGTTGGGGACACTTAGCCCATCCTTTTCTGCTGACTAGAAGGACCCCTTAATTCCTTTGATACATCCAGATGTGTGCCAAATTTCTCAAAAGGCCCATGGTTGGCCGGATTGTTTTTTATTGTTGGTTTGTGCCTTGTAGGTGTGCAGGGACCCGAGATGGGGACGGTGCTACGAAAGCTACAGTGAAGATACGGAGGTAGTGAGGAGCATGGCGGAGATCATAATTGGTCTTCAAGGTTCTCCACCATCTGGCCACCCCAGAGGATACCCTTTCATAGCTCAAGGAGGGTAACGTTCATCTATCCCTAGCCTTCTCGACGTTGTATGTTCTGCTTGGCTTGGACAAATTTAACCAGGAAGGGCTTTCAGGACCATACCTATTGCAACTGGGTCGAATAGAATGCGATCGTCTTTTTTTCTCCATTAGGCAAGTCGGTATTAGAGAGCCCTTATGAAAAAAAAAGTTAATATCCAGTTAATATCTTCACAAGTGCTGGTAAAGGAAGTCTGGATATGCACCCTCACACACTTTTCACCCTTTTTCTAACGCAACCATGAAAATCACTTGAGATGGTAGGGTTCAATTTTCTCTTCTCAATTGACGAAGGCGCCAGTCCTTGAACTCAATTCAAGGAGAACCGGTTTCCTTGCCACATGATGAAAGAAAAAGGACTTTGGATCTAAAAAAACATGTCCCGCCGCATATAGAAGAGCATAAAATGTGCATTCATTAGCGAGTGAGACGATGGCAGTTGCATACCGATAAGCCTAGTCCTTAGTCTCTCTGTTGCAACCTAGCTCCCTACCTACAACACTCCCTGGTTCTTTTATGCATAATTGGGAAGTTTTCATTTCTTTATTGGGACGACAGATCTGTTATTCCACCATCTCTCTCCGCCGTCCAATTAGTTACGTTACTGTTGGCAGGATCTGCTAAAGAGGGTCAAAACTTTTTGCAAGTAGACAAGACCTTTTGAGCAGCGTTGTAGCGTCTTCGGGGCCCAATACCCACTGAAGAGTTCCACCCTTTACGTCCGTTTGACGTGCATTTTCTGTTTAGAAAAGACAATTTTCTAATTTGCCTTTACAGATTCTTGTTTTTCTCATGATAGTTCAATTATTTCAGCCTCCAAACCCAAGACTCTGGGGCCTTTTGTGTCATTTTTTCTTTTCCTTGAGAGTTTATGGTCATTATCATGTAATATTATATTATAGTTGGTATGGTTGGTGAATTAGTAAATGTATGGTTGTCAGAATGTAACACTCAGGTGTACTTTTTTATGCAATCCTGGCTTGGGGACAGGATAGAGGTTCGAGTATTTAAAAGTCACCTTGAAATCACGAGGTTCCAGTGTTTCGAGGTCACGGTTTTCTCTTTTCAGGAATAAAAATGAAATGGTATCATATAGTATTTGTTTATAAATGTTAATGTTATTTAATCATATTTTTAATTATTTTTAGCTTTTGTGGAATGCAATTTTGATGTTAAAAGAATAATTTCTTTATTAAAAATCAAAAGCACCTGTATCGTCTCTGGCGTTCGTTTGAAAGCCAGCCACATGATGAACCTGGACTACTGAAATTAGAAATGAGTTCCTAAGAGTTAAAAACAGAGCCTTGGCTTAGTTCAGAGATTAATCTTGAGATAAAATTTGATTATTTCTTCTCAAAAGACAAGAGTCTAGTTTGAGGGTGAAATTTCCAAAATAAAGATAAACATGCAGTGCAGGATGGATCTTAGCGTGCAGGCTTTCTTCAAAATCACATACTGTCTAGTCTAGATATTAAACACTGGCTATTCTTCCCGAAATGAAGCGCTGACAGTGGAAGGATTTTATTGTTTCTGTTGGGGAGCAGCAACAGCGTGGCGGCGTGTGCTAAGCATTTCACCGGCGACGGTGGGACGGTGAGGGGCATCAACGAGAACAATACGATAGCCAGCTACCCGGAGCTCTTTCACGTTCACATCAAGCCGTACCTCGATGCCGTTGCCATGGGTGTCTCCACGGTCATGGTCTCCTATTCGAGCTGGAACGGCGTCAAGATGCACGCCAATCCCTACCTCCTCACCAGGGTCCTCAAACAAGAAATAGGCTTCCAGGTTCTCTCTCTCTTTCTCTCACACACACACACGCATTGTACATGTTGCTCTGACATTGGTCTTTGATTGTAAAATTTCGAGTGCGGTTTTTACTTTTTCGGATTAGAACTGTATATTTAATTGCTGATGACTTAATTTTTTAAGTCTTATACGATCAGAGTTAAAAGCAAACAATGAGTTTAGGCTAAACAATTGTTTTTCCAAAACTTGGTAAGGGGCCATATTGGTGTTTTTTTAGGTAGCCTTTGGATGACACTTTTTGAAAACATTGTTTGGTGAAAACCATGTTTTGCCAAACAGGATTTTTTAAGCAATTTCTGATAACTGGTTTTGGCATTCAGGTGGCATGTCCAAAACTTAGTTTTTTCAAAAGGCCGCCTTTGTTAAAAATGAGTTTTTGTCAAAAACCCATTTTTGAGATTACCCAAACAACCCTAAAGCTGAACCCACTCTTCGGTTGTCATCCAAACAGCCCTAAAATAATTTTTTTCAATGGTATGTTTAAAATTAGATTTTTTCTGCATTCAAATCATCTACTGAACACGTGATGCAAGCCGCATCGAACCACATAAAGCTTATAATTCTTGTGATGAGTTTAGTTTGTTCCAGCTTGAGTTGGCTTGAGCTTGGCTCCGATAAAAACCGCTGAGCTCAATCTCCAGCTGAGCCTGAACTCGTATGTAGCTTCTCAATGAAAAGTTCGAACTTGGCTTCAGCTAGGCTAGGCTCAGCTGAAGTCAGGCTGAAACAAAATATTTTTTGTATTTTTATGTCGACGAGTAAACTCATACATATCCTCCAGTGTGTTACAGTGATTTTTAATTAGTACACCTATGTTGCTTATGGAGAGACTAACCGACTTATATGAGATTGAGTCTGGGTTTCTCAAACCCCTGAGCTCGTTAGCTAATAGTGTCTCGCCTACATGCTCGAACTCTTTGTACAAGCCAGGATTCACCCTAACCCTTTGTTAAGCCCTTGCTGATGACTATAAGCTCCACCTCCTTTTTTTTTTAAGGTGAACTTAGCATGTTTTCTTTTCTTTACAACTCATCGATTTTTTTGTGATGTGTTTGATATCTAAAAGCTTTTTGAAACCATTTTGGGACGTTTTTGACATCCAAAAGCTGTCATTTTACTATGAAACAACATTGTTCTTGCATACGTTTAGTCCATAATTTTAAGATTCACTTTTTTTGGCAAATGTTCAAAAAAAAAAGTGCACCTGGCCATCAAACGGCTCCTTAAGTGTAGAATTATAAAAATAAGGTTTTATGAAGATTGACTGAATCCAAATGCTGTTGGTGCTGCGTTGACATCTAGCTTTCATCTGCAATCACCTTGTAATAAATGTTTCCATCGGGAGCAGGGGTTTCTGATCTCCGACTGGGAGGGCGTTGATCGGATAACCAGCCCGCCGGGTCGGGACTACAAGACCAGTGTCCTAGCAGCCATCATCGCCGGGATCGACATGATTATGGTTCCTTACGACTATATGCGCTTCATAGGAGATGTCACCGATCTGGTGGCTGAGGGCCGAATCCCAATGAGCCGCATCGACGACGCAGTCAGCCGGATACTCAGGGTCAAGTTCGCTGCCGGTTTGTTTGAACAGCCCCGGGCGAATCGAACCCTCTTGAACCTAGTCGGGCACAAGGTAAGCACCAGAGGATTCGGCTTCCCCATTGGGAATTCAGCAAGAAAATGCATTGACGTCCTTAAAATTGATCTTGGAAATGTATCACGCAGGACCACCGGGAGTTGGCTAGGGAGGCAGTAAGGAAGAGCCTGGTTCTGCTGAAGAACGGGAAGAACAAGCCCATGCTGCCCCTTAGCAGGAAAGCACCAAGGATTCTGGTTGCGGGGACGCACGCGCACGACGTCGGTTATCAGTGTGGTGGATGGACGGTCTCCTGGCAGGGCGGCAGCGGCAACACCACCAGCGGTAATTAAGCCCCTTCCTCTGACCTGTTATGAGTTTGGTCCTGGTTCCTTTTAAGCGCTCTCATCTCAACTGCCGTTTTCCCTGTCTCAGGGACGACCATCTTGGATGGTATAAAGGAAGCGGTAAGCAAGCGGACGGAAGTGGTCTACGAGCAACGGCCGAATGAGGCCTTCTTCAGGAACGCCAAGAACTTCTCCTACGCCATCGTGGTGGTAGGGGAGCTCCCCTATGCCGAGACGGACGGCGACGACCCCAACCTGGTGCTGCCGCTCGGTGGCGACAAGATCATCGAAGACGTTTGCTCGAGAATTCGGTGCCTCGTGATCTTGATCTCCGGGCGGCCCCTCGTCATGGAGCCGTACTTGGACTCCATCGACGCGCTGGTGGCCGCTTGGCTACCCGGCAGCGAGGCAGGACGAGGTATAGCGGACGTCATCTTCGGTAAGTACGACTTCCAGGGGAAACTGCCCAGAACGTGGTTCCGTCAGGTCGATCAACTGCCCATGAACGTGGACGACGCAAACTACGACCCGCTCTTCCCCTTCGGCTTCGGCCTCAGAATGAAGGTCCGGTCACGGCACCCTTCCCCCGACGGCATCTCCTTTTCTTCCACAGCCGCGTCGTCTTCTTCTTTCTTTCCTTCTTATTGATATGGTAACCGTCGTTTGTAAAGGTCATTTTTTCTGGGCTCCTTGTGCCAATCGTTGCATAAATGTGGCCCATTTGTTTGTGGCTGCTTCGCGATGTGGACAAAATTCGTTACGAATCGGGAGATAATGATGTGTACTTACTAGTTGTGGTAATGTGTGTTAATATGCTCTAGTTACTAGAGCAGACGTATACTATCTGCTCTTTGTATCGCATATTAAACGAAGCACGTGCGAGCGTTCATTTTCATATTATTGTTCCTAAGAAGTGCGGAAATTTTTTCACAAACGAGCACCTGACATATTGGGCAAATAAAGAATGTCAACTCAACTTCCGAAAGTCGTTAATAGCATTCAACTTTTGACAAAACTCTCAAAAATCAGCTTACTAAAAGCAAACATTGTTTTGTTCATACAAAACAACAAAACTACTCTCTTCCAGAACCAAGATGTGATTTTTTTTTATGATGCATGTTTTTATCATTTTATATAAAAAAATTTGCATTTTCTCTTACTAGAGTGGATGGTTCTTTGAGAACTTCTCTGAAAAATTAGACGCCTATTTGATAATTCTAGTTGACAGGTAATTTGTTGCTTAAATTTTAAGTTCTTATTTGTGAAAAAATCGAAATCTTTAGATTATTGAAATAAATATATAAATTAAATATGCGCGTAATGAACTTTAGCGAGTATAGTTTTTATTATGAAACTTACATCCACCCCTTCAAAGGCAAGCTGGAAAAAAGAAACAATTATTTTCCATCAATGCCTGCCATCCTCGTGTAGGTCATATTAAACTTCTTTATATCGGTTCAATTTTATCAGAGGTCTGTGAAGAAATGATTATCGATTTACTGCCATGTACTGTCATGTCCTTTTCAGGATTGAACCAGACAGTTACCTGTTACGATCTATATATGTCATTTTATATCTGAAAATGGATTCTCCGAAACGGTTTATTTTGATGTCAAATTAAGGATCCATAAAAATCAATGTTTTAACTGCTTAAAATTTATAATTTATAATCTCATTCACATATCTGAGAAGCTGATCTAAAACGTCAACTATTAAACTTTTTATTCATGTTATTCTAATTTGAAGTTTCGAAAAAAAAAAAATCTTAGATTAGTGTGATAAAGATTATTGAGATTTATCATCTATTGCTCCCCCCTTCATGCCCGTGTTGACAATTCCCCAAGAATTTATTGCAATCACATGATGTGCAGCCCGCCGAACGTCCAAATGGTAGGGGCTGCGCTTTATGATGTACATTGGAAATTGTCATTCAGTGGTCAAAACTTACCGAAATTCCAAAAGCCCCATAGATCTTATATGTATTTTCATTTCCGTTAACAAGTAGAGTTCAAGCAAAGGGCGTCCAAATGGCACATGAAACAAGACAAATGAAGCACGCGTTTACTTTTGGCCTTATTGTTTAACTGGATTGGAGATACGTCCACTTCTCTTTCCACCTTTCACTTTTCCCACTCACGCATCGTTTTCTTAAAACTGAGGTTAAGGTTAGGTTGGCAGGCTTTCGGGAAAAAGAAGTACATCTTTTGAAATTTAAAAAGGCACATCGTGAGCTTGATCTTGAAAAAATGTTAGAGTTGACAAATTGAAAATCGATACTACACGCTTGATCCGTAGACTTGATCCCCAGGTTTAATGGAAGTGCACATTAATTCAAGTAACAATTTGACGGTGCTTGTGGTTTTTCTTTGCTTTCATTAGATGGACTCGGATAAGTTTGTTAAGATAAAAATTGAATCCTCAAAGAATATAATCAAGGTTAGTTTGCATATCAAATTCAAACTGAACTGACGTGTTTATAAACAAGTTCTTACTTCTGAACTAAAGCCCGTAAGATCTGAATTCCAAATTAAACTTATGGCGCGTGCGTAGGCTTTATGTAATATTTATACTCTTACTCAGCATGCGTGTACGGGTCCACCTGAGGTGAAAAGTGAAAGCCAACTACTCTTACCAGCTTCTTCTTGGACATGTGATGACCCAAAAGTGCTTGTGCTTTTGAAAAAAAAAAAAAAAAGCAAATCCAAATCCGAATAAGGATGCCAAGAAATTGTTTCTGGTGGATCTCACGTGAATCCCATCTGCATAGCATGTTAGTTTATGTTTGCTTTTGTTAAACTTTGAAAGAGTTCTAGAGTTAAAGATATGCAATCTTTGTGGCGTTTTTTTTTTGTTGTAAGATCACTAGTCAATGGTTTTACGTGGTAAACACCCGTCTCTTGAATTGACAAATTCAACGATCTTTGAACCAAAAAGAAAGAAAGCCTCAATACTAATTTAAGTATTACAACATTTCACTTACGACGATCAAATAACTTGACAAATAACATTACTGTTTAATTCATTTTCACTCTAGTAAAAAAAAAATTGTTTTTCTTTTTGGTATTTTGCAAAAAGTAGACTTCTATCAACCACGTTGATATGGACAAAATCAACCACAAGATTGATGAGTGTGAAAGAGTGTCGCTGTATGTAACTTACCAGATTTCGTTAATTTATCTAAAATATAGGTGGGTATTTGAGAATTTATAAACAATTCAGACCTGGAGTGAAAGACGCCATGGTGGGTCCGGATACATTCCCTCCCCTCCGTCCTCCGTTCATTGCTATAAATAGCAACTCTGTAACGGCTTATGCCACTCGTCCGCGACATTCGCGTGCAACTACCCGTCCTCTCGCTCTCTCGAGGTTCGCGTAGCCACATTTGTCGCGCCTCTTCCCTCCCTTCTTCTCTTCATCTTCTTCTACTTATTCTCTCTGTTTCATTGTGAGAAACTCGGCTCTGAGGAAACGGATACGTGTATAGCATCCCAGAGGGATGGACAAGAAGATTCTGGTGACCGGCGGGGCTGGCTACATAGGCAGCCACACCGTTCTCCAGCTTCTTCTTGGAGGATTCAAGGTTGTCGTCGTCGACAACCTTGACAATTCGTCGGAATCCTCAATCACTCGAGTCGCGGAGCTCGCCGGTGAATTCGGCCGGAATCTTACATTTCACAAGGTGGATTTTCTCTATATGAAATGGCTTTGAGGCTTCTGTTGTGGTCAATTTCGGAGAGATTTTGTCGAAGTTTGGTTTCCGTGGGGGTTCAAGTTGAGTGCATGAATTAACTCATGGTTTTGTGTGCTTTTTGGAAGTTCAGGGCTAGGCTCTTAGGTACAGCGTTCAGAGTTTGGCCTAGTTATGGAGCCAAACTAATTGAAATTTTTCTCAGAAGTGTGTTTTAAGAAACCAAAAGAGAAACCCGGGAGGACGAGATTTTTTTGGTTTACCATACTTCGAACCACTGCTTCATCTGAGGATTGTTCTCCTGTGCAGTGGTCATGCTTCTTGACTCTGTTTTTTTTACATGACTGCTTTGCTTGTATTCCTTCTGATAACTCTATCGTGTTATGTTTGCATTAAAGAATATTTTCTTCACGCATAAAACATTATTTCTTCGTAACTTCCTCTGTACTGGAAAATACAACTTATTTTATAAATTTAACGTTCTTCACTCTGTTGAACACTTGATTCTACAATATCGGGTCAATATACCTAAGTTCTGCTTTTTTGTTAGCGGTTTAAGAACAGTCTTCTAATTTTTAAAGTTTGCTTCCTTTCGCTTTCTTCTTTTGCTGGTTAGATTTTTTGAGGTTTTTTTCTTTTGTCATTTTTTGGTTGATCTTGTGATCCTAATCATGATTTATGTAGTTACGTTCATACATGAGGATTATGAGATAGTCATGCATGTCTAGATTTTTTGGCGATATTTATTCTCTCCACTCCTCCGTCTTCATCTTGTTGAAGGCCTCCACATTTAAAACTCTTATCTGTTGCTTACAGCTTGATCTGAGGGACAGAGCAGCATTAGACCGCGTCTTTACTTCATCAAGGCAAGATTTAATTGGTTATATACTAGAATTCTTTTTCCTTGTTTATCGATTAAATAATATGTTCTAGCATGCTGTTAATATTGTTAAGGCTTTGTCGTCACAAACTGTGTCGGCAGCTTGATGTTTCACATGATTTATATGATTCTTATTAATTCTTCATGTGTTTTCATGTGATTCTTATTAAATATCTCTCGCTGCATTTTATGCAGTTTCGATGCTGTCATCCACTTTGCTGGATTGAAAGCGGTGGGCGAAAGTGTGCAGAAACCTCTCCTCTACTATAATAACAATTTAATCGGCACAATAACTCTTCTGGAAGTCATGGCAGCACATGGATGCAAAGAGGTTAAGGAGCACGTTATGTTATATCTTCGAATATAAACAATGATTTTTGCAATTGTACATAAAGTCGCTCTTGAAACTTTCCTTGGAGTCCCTATTGCATGATAAATTTCCTTGATGAAGGCATTATTAGTTCCTTGGCTGTTGGGGTCTGTGAATATGTTTCCCTTTTCATTGATGATTGGAGGTATCCAAATTTTGTTAAATATTATGGTCCTTTCATGCCTATACCTGTTTATACATAATTTCTGCTTGATAAATGCTTGTTTATGCATATTCTTTGTCTGTCATTTTTTTTTCTTTGCTCTGGGAACTTTTATAGGATAAAAGATGAATTTTTAGCTTCCTTATCCTGGACCAAGCCAAAGAAGGATGAGTTGTCACTCTTATAATGAACTAGCCTCAATCCTTCTTGGCTGAAATCTCTGCACTATATCCATGTCTGTAAAGTAATTAATCCAACAAATTCTTGGTAAAACACAAAAATCCAAAGCCAAAGATATGGGAAAATCATTTCCTTATACCCATAACTATTAAGTATTTAAAAGTTTCTCCTGTTGACATAATGTATGTGGAAGATCTTAGCAAGCTACAGTTCTGAACATTGACTCATTAGGAGAATTTCTGCAGGAATCAAGTTAAAGGATCCTTAGAAGAGGATATATCCATCTATTATCACTCTAATTTCAGTTTTGCAGCAATCATATAATTCATGTGGAATCATAAACATCCAATTGACGTAAAACCTTTGCACAGGATTCAGTATTGACAATATAATAGACAAATATACATGACATGAAGGTCGAGCAGGAGAAGAGAAATAGTAATCACTATCATTATGAGCTTTTTTTTTTGGCCTCTTATAAAACTCAATTGATAAGCTCCATAACATTATTTAGCTAAAAGATGACACTAAGCATAAAGGGTGATTATTCAGACTTATGGCATTAGAATTTGATAGACAGTTTGAATACAACACTAAATTGTCTAAGGCTTTTGCTTGGAAAAATGTGATTCAATATCAAAGGAACTTTTAGTTATGATATTTGCTTTAGTATTAATAATTCATTACTTGGATAAGTGTGATTTCTCTTCTGTTTATTTTACCAACAAACGTGAACCCAAACTTTTCTTTGTTCAATTATTTCAGCTTGTTTTTTCATCTTCTGCCACTGTGTATGGATGGCCAAAAGAAGTTCCTTGTACTGAAGATTTCCCACTATGTGGAATGAACCCATATGGTCGAACCAAGGTTCTTTACTTGATAGCTGATAACTTCTGTTATTTTTACTTGAAGATTGTGGACTTAAGCTAACTGTTGCTTCCTGTCTTTCCTTTTGAAGTTTTTTATTGAAGAAATTTGCCGTGATATGTATCGTTCAGATCCTGAATGGAAGATTATACTGCTTCGATATTTTAATCCAGTGGGTGCTCATCCTAGTGGCTTCATTGGTGAAGATCCTTGTGGAATTCCAAATAATCTGATGCCTTTTGTGCAACAAGTTGCTGTCGGAAGGAGACCTACTTTGACTGTCTATGGAAATGATTATTCAACAAAAGATGGCACTGGGGTACACTCTCAGCCACAACCCTTCGTTACTGACTATTTAAGTTTCCATAACTTTGAAACTATGTTAAAACATAATGATGCTGTAGGCCTGGAATATGAAACTTGAAGTTAGAGTGCATATAAGGTGCCACTGTAGGTCTGGAATATGCTGAATTACAGCTAGAGTACATAATGTGATTCCATGTGCCTTATCCATTGTTATGCGAACATCTGCTGCTGCTATATGATTCCATGTTTTATATCAGTTGTGAACCGTGAATAAGAATGTTGGATCGTTTGATGCATTGTTTGTCCAGCAATCATTAATAGGCAGATAAGATAAAAATTCAACTATAAGTGACTAGTACTGCTATTACTACTACTACTAATAATAATAATAATAACAATAACAAAACCCAGACACTGCCAAGTATTTGTTGACCAGACATCCTAAATTATGGTTCAACTATAAGTGCTCCTGCTACTGCTACTGCTGCTATTACTAGACTGCTATTACTACTAATAATAATAATAATAGCAACAATAACAAAACCCAGACACTGCCAAGTATTTGTTTACCAGACATCCTACATTATGGTTAAGTATGCATATTTGCATATGGAATATTATGTGAAAAATATGCATATAACTTGGTTCTAAGCTGTTGTAATTTTTTCTTAATTGAGCTATGGTATCCATAAAGTCAAAAAAGATAAAGGAATGTGTAATATGCCTCTTAAATCTAGCTGAATTTGATAGATTTAGTAAGAATTACTGCTTGTTTGTGTGTGCCACCATTACTTACATGCACTAATCCTTTTGCATTTCGGTTCTCTTTATCTGAAGATCCTGCTGCTACCTCCATGGCCCTGTCTTCTCACATTGTGTTTTTCTCTTCTGCACTCATCTTCTTTGCAAGTGTTATCTAATTTTACAGCTGCCATATTCGATTCATGTCGTGATATTAATGCTTCTACTGTTTTCCTTCAGGTTAGAGACTACATTCATGTTCTTGACTTATCAGATGGGCATATTGCTGCAGTGAAAAAGCTATTTGAAGACTCCAACATTGGTATGTCCTCAATGACGAGCTGTTTTCCTTTTGATATTCTTTCTTAGAGATGCGATTTCATGGGTTTTATAAGGCCAGATAAAAAGCATGCATAGATGAACATTAGGGGGGGACATGATTCATACTATGAACTGTATCCCATTTAGGTATCTTGGAACTAGTTGTTTGAATTTTAGTGAAAGGCTCTGTCAACATCAACAATAAAGATTGCAACTTTGCTTTCAACCTCTAAATTACATGAATATGTCTACACTTTTTTCCTCCTAAGGCGGATGACACACAGCAGCTATGACCGTTTTGAGTCTTAACTTCTGAGTACAAAACAGCAATTCTCTTCATTTCACAATTAGGCACTTCATGAATATATATTGCTCAAGTTGAAGAATATCAGTCCATGGCTCCATAACTATACATGGTGGATAATCTCTGTTCCACACTATAATCAACTGCTAGACCGAGATTCAGTTAGACACTGAGTTCACATGTTATGTGGTCTTCCATTCATCATTTCCTTGGTGAATTTATAAACTATACACTAAAAGCTTCTGTCCTAATGCAGGTTGTGAAGTGTACAACTTAGGCACTGGAAAAGGGACTTCAGTTCTGGAGATGGTAACTGCGTTCGAGAAAGCCTCTGGGAAGGTACTTTAGTTAGTTCTCTATTGTTGTTTATGAAAACTTCATTTATGGTTGTTCACCATGATTGTGGTCACAGTTCGCAAGTCAGACTTTCTCCGACATATATGGGCATGTTTTTATATCATTTTTATGTTTCCACAGAAAATACCTCTTGTTATGGCTGGAAGGAGAGCTGGTGATGCTGAAATAGTCTATGCGTCAACGGAGAAAGCAGAACGTGAATTGAACTGGAAGTACTCTCTTTCTTACTCTCTCTCTCTCTCTGTATGCAGATGTGCGCACATGCTCACGAACATACATACATATGCACATACATTTATATGCCATAAAAAGAGCATGATATTAATCTGCTAGCGGCAAACTGTATTCGGTTTATGTCTTTCTCTTTTTTTTTTTAAGTCAGACTTGGTATGGTACGTCTTCTCCACTACTGCCTAGTCAGTCTTTATCTCTTACTATGTCATGTGTAGTTGAGTTCATTGATATATGTTATCAAAAAGCGCTAATATGGCCTAGCCATTGTCCTTTGGAAAAGACTAAAGCAATGCGCTAGGCGGGCCAAAACCGGTAAAAGGGCACAATAAATAAAGGAAAAAAAAAACAGGAGCAAAAAAAATAAAAACAAAAACAAATAAAGGAAACCATACAAAAGGAAGAGTTTCTTAATATCATTTTAAATTTGGTGCCTCTGTAGTATGTAGTAAAGCCTAATAAAAAAAAAGTGGTGGCCTGGCTTAGGGAGGCCTAGACGGGTGCTGAGAGGCGCTTTTGTCTTCATAACAATATATGCCTAATCGACGGTCTTAGTGATCGGGTTCTTAAGCTCCATGCTTTTATAATAAAAGGCGTGGATGTTAGTCCAACATCCTAATTTAGAGTTTCAGTCTTCACTGTTGCAAGTTTAGTAATACAGGAATTTCTCCTCCTTTTTATGCACTTTCATGATGGGTGTGCAAGTATGCTGGCCTTTCATTTTTCTTTTTTACTGGATGAACTTGAACAGCATGTGAATGTTATTTCTTCCTTCTGAACGCCACCTTCAGTTAGGAGCTTCCCTTGCTGACTTAAGTTTCCTCGACTCATATGGTTTCCTTTCAGGGCAAAATTCGGCATTGAAGAAATGTGTCGGGATCAGTGGAATTGGGCGAATCGGAATCCTTGGGGTTATGGATCACCTGACGATCAGAACTGAAAAGTCAAAGCAATCCATCACGTGTCTCACTAACCGACCTGCTTATATTCTGTATGATGCATAACTCAATTGCCTCCCCTTACCATGTCTAACTTGAGGCTGGAAGTACTCAGAGCCCATATCAAGGATGTGCTATAGCGAATCTGATTTACCATTTGAATCTGATTTTGCATTATGATAAGTGATAACCGACTGTGAATGGATGATGTTTCTGGTGAGATCGAAAAGGTATTTTGATAGGCTGATGTCTCTCAAAATTTCTTGTGACAAGGAATGATTTTCTTAGCACGCCTAAACTTTGAAAGATAATAATAAAAAAAAACACGTGAGGTTAAGAGTCCGCCTGCTACCGAAGCACATCTAATAGCATCGTCAATTATGAACAAATTTCCTTGAAGACGGTTTCTAAATTTTAAAGGCCGTCCCCTAATTTCATGAACAATCAAGACGATGATGTCACATCTTCAACATGTGATGCTTTGGCGTGTTAAACCTTGATGTGACCACATATTCAACATATTGTACTTTGCCATGTCAAAAAGTCGATTAACGGCGCTTTTTCTTATCCAGACGATGTCAAACATACCTCACTGCTGGTGCATTGCATGGAGTCCTCCAATATGACTGTTTATGTTGGGTTCAAATAGATTCAATGTGGGTTAGGAAAACAACTAGCTTGATAAGGGCTTAGTTCGTGGATAGCATTTTTCGGATGTAAGATGCAGCCTTTGCCGGTTTCTGTCGACTCATTCTATAAATTGCATCCTTTGTAGGAATTCCGTGCCACTAAAAAAGTCCAAACCAACATGTCTACAATTACAATCTATTTGCAATGTAGGGCTGCGCATAGGCCTAGTCCAGCCCGCTTCTAAGTCGGGCTCGAGCTGACGGGTTCTGGCTCGGCCCTGTCCACTCCAACCTCATTTAATAAACAAATATTCACATTTAATATATTAATATAGTATTTATAATAAAAAATTGGTAAAAATATATTAAATATAATGTTAGATTATATGTAAAATCTAACCTAGTTGGGCAGGGCCCGAGCCCTTACTTTACGGTCCGAACCCAGCCCGATGCCCACTCTTATTAGTATAACAACTCTACCAAGAATCATGCATGCTTAGGTCGACTGTTGTTCGATCCTAAGATGCGGGCACCTAAGGTGGTTCTACTAGTTCCACTTCCAATAAGAGTTCCCCTATGTCATTGTTGTGAGAACGCAGACAGAACTTCACCTTTTAAGGAAGGGCACAACCAAGGCCGGATTAAGAGATGTCAACAGATTGGATTTGGATTGGCTATCTAATATAAATATTAAAAAAGATTTAGTTATGACAAAATTTGGAATTCTTTTAAGAAATCAGATTGGATTGGGATGTAGAAAAGAAAAACATCCATTTGAATTTGGAATCGTGTATTTAAGAGTCAGATTTGACTTTGGATGTCAAAATAATAGTTGTCCATGAATTGCATTAAGATGGTGAATTTAAAAGAATATGTCAGATATAGTATCAACTTTCTTCATTCATTTGTAAAAACGGATTCAAATCCAAATATATAAACCTACGTAAAAATATAATGAACAATGCATCCAATTCAAGTGCAATATGCCCACATAATCCAATTAATGTTGACACATTACTAGCCAGGATGTCTCATGTTCGTCTTACATAGCGTGGAGCTTCGGTTGCGGAACGGAAAGGGGTTGTAATTTGGGAACATAGCGTTTTTAGTTAGCCCGCGTCAGGCAGACATGTTCGGACCTCATGTCTGAACAGGAGGTCCAAACTTGCAAACCTTTTAGGTTAGAATTCGGGCTCGATCCATATTTCATTGTTTGGGACTGGATTCTGTACCAATAGAAAAAGAAGTATGAAGTCGTCCAGAATTTTATTTTATAAAGTTGGATTTCCGTGAAAATTGAATATTTATCGATTTTGCTGAGTTGATTAATTTATTTTTTTTGAAAATCCTTTTTTTATGCAACCACATGAATTTGGGTTCGAGTCCAATATCAGATCGAGTCCGAAAGACCTGTAGTATAATAGCTTGGAGTGATGGAATTTACCCAACTACCCATGCAGCAATTTCGCAAAGTCGCGCGCGCTCGCCTTTCTCTCTCTCTCCCTCCCTCCCTCTCTCTCTATTTGTAGGGGTCTGCTTCAATGGCGGCAACGAGCTCAGATCCCGTCTCCGTTTCTCGATGCGACGGTAGAGTCCTTATACGTCTGTCTTTGATGCTGGTTTTGTTTGTTTTTTTTTTTTCCTCATTTCCTTTTCATTCTTTTCACTTGCGAGGGGAATCGCTCTTCTTCCTTTGGAGACGACTTTCCTGGTTTCTAACCTTATTTGTTTGGTTCTGGGCTTATGAGCTAAAATGCTCGTTTCTTGTTTGTGGGACATTATTATTCTATAGGTTTTTGTTCCTACGCTCGTTTTTCTTTTTCTTCGAGACAGGTTTTAGGGTTTATGATCGTGAGGGTTTAGAGCGCTGCCGACCGTAAGATTGAAAATTCCTTTTCTGGTTTGATGAAAGTTTATTCGCATTTGATTTTCAGTGAAGTGATGCTCAATGCTTTTAGTTTTTCCTCAATTGATTTGGGAGTATAGTGAATCGTTGTATTGTGTGGAAAACTCGTGAAATTTTTGGCAGAGCAGGCACTTAATAAAAGATATGTTTGTGGATTAGTTTGGTTGCTTTTCTTTGTTAATGGTTTTTATGAATGAATTAGGCATCCGTTTGATTTTTTTTTTTTCTGTTTGGTGGATGAATTACATTTAGGCGGATCTGCTTTGGGCGAGATGTCTTTGTTGAAGAAAAGGAAAATTTCTCTGAGTACGGTTGCTTTAAGGTCTGCAGATTATGATTGCAACGAAGCGTTCTTACCGACATTGACCTACGATGATTATTATATTGAGCCATCCTTGATAGATTTAGCTAACAGAGAACATGCTGATGCTGGATACTGCAGCAGAGTTTCCAATTTTATGGTGGGTAGAGTGAATTATGGGAGCATTAGATTCTTTGGTGAAACGGATGTGAGGTGGTTGAATTTGGATCAGATTGTCCGTTTTAACCAGAACCAAGTTGTTGTTTATGAAGATGAAGGCAGCAAACCTAAAATTGGCTCTGGCCTTAATAAGGCTGCTGAAGTCACTTTGGTACTTAACTTTCCTCCTGAGGAGGCCTTATTTGCTTTAGATGACAATGGTATGGAAAAATTTGTACTCAAATTGAAGAACAAGACAGAGAAGCAGGGTGCCCGTTTTATTTCATTCAATGCTTCTAATCGTGAATGGAAGTTTGCTGTCCGTCATTTTAGTAGATTTGGATTTACCGAGGAAGACGAGGATGATATGGAATTAGTTGATGCAACTGTAGAGGAAGGTCCAGAAAATTCACGTGAGGGAACTAGGGAAGAGGAGAAAAGGCATGAGAATGATGGAATGATGGTTGATGAGCCGCGGCTTAGTCCATCTGGAGCTGTATTGTCTCATTCTCTTCCAGCACATCTTGGTCTTGATCCTTTGAAGATGCAGGAATTGAGAATGGTAATGTTTCCTACTGGAGAGGAGGATGAAGTGCTTTTTGATTCCTTTTCCCGCCAGAAGCTGTCCTTTAAGAAACAAGCTTCAAGAACTGATGCTGCCAATACCCCTCCTTTGACCAGTGGTCAGGTGTCAACATTACAATCATCTGGTCAGAGGAAAAGTCATAGGATAACTCCAACTGCAATATGGGGAACACCGAGCCCTCTAAGTTCATCTCCATCCAGTAAGCAGGCATTAATTGAGTATGACATTAGCAAAACTAGCCCGGGCCCGTCAACGAACATTCTCATGACTCAGCAGAACAAAGCTGTTTTGCCGAGGATGAGGAAAATTGATGGTTTCAGGGTGGACTTGAAATGTGAAACCCCTGTTGGTAACCTATCTAATGCTATAGTCGATGCTGCATTGTTCATGGGGAGGTCTTTTCGTGTTGGATGGGGACCAAATGGATTACTTGCTCATAGCGGCCTTCCTGTTAAAAATAATGGTTATGAGAAGGGATTATCTTCTTTAGTTAACATCGAAAAAGTTGCTTTTGATCAAACTGTTAGAGATGAGGAGAAAAAGGTAAAAGAGGAGCTGATTGATTTGCGATTTATTTCTCCCCTGAATCTGCATAAGTCATTGGATCACAAAACAGTTAGCATCCAGGTGGGTTCCTTTAACCTGAAGCTCCGGAGACCCATTTGTAGTTCCTTAAAACTTCCAGAGGTTTGCAGGCAGTATATTGAGATTGTTGAACAGCAGTTCGATGTTTCAGGATTATGTGCATCTGATCGTGTCATTCTGATGCATCAAGTTATGATATGGGAATTAATTAAGGTTCTATTTTCAGAAAGACAAGGTAGCAGTACCTTAGCACTCTCCAGGGTTGATGATGTGGTAGACATGCTTGCAGATAAAAAGATGGAACCATTGGATATAGAACCAGAGGCAGAGCCATTTGTTCGCCGCTCAGAGTTCAGTTCTTGGTTGCAGGAGAGTGTTTGTCATCGTGTTCAAGCTGAAGTAAGTCGTCTAAATGATGGTGATGACTTGATTCATATTTTTTCGCTTTTGACTGGAAGACAGCTTGATGCTGCTGTAGAATTGGCTGCATGTCAAGGGGATGTCAGATTGGCTTGTCTTTTGAGCCAAGCTGGTGGATCTATGGTGAGCCGATCAGATATGGCATCACAGCTTGAGGTATGGAGAAGCAATGGTCTAGACTTCAACTTTATTGAAAAAGACAGATTACGACTATATGAGCTTCTTGCTGGTAATATTCAAGGGGCACTTCATGATTCAGTATTAGATTGGAAAAGGTACCTTGGGTTGCTGATGTGGTATCAACTTCCACCAGACACATCATTGCCTGTCATTATTGACACGTATGAACATCTTCTTGATCAAGAAATTGCTCCGGATCCAGTTCCTGTATATATTGATGAAGGACTTCTTGAGCAAGCTACTGATATCAGTACAGGCGTCCATTATGATTTGGCATATTATCTTATGCTTTTGCATGCTAAAAAAGAGGAGACCTCTGGAGTGCTGAAAACCATGTTCAGCTCTTTTTCTTCAACTTTTGATGCCCTTGATCACCATATAATTTGGCATCAACGTTCTATATTAGAAGCAGTTGGTGCTTTCAATTATAAATACCTTTATGTACTTGACATGAGTCTTGTTTCTCAACTTCTATGTCTTAGGCAGTGTCATTGGGCCATCTACGTTGTCCTTAACATGCCACAGGATTTAGATGTTCCTGGTTTGCATGCCAGTGTGATAAAAGAAATCTTATTTCAGTACTGTGAAATTTGGAGTTCACATGAAGAGCAACGCAAATTCATTGAAGATCTAGGAATACCGTCAGCATGGATGGACGAGGCTTTGGTATATCTTCCTCTTCCCCCCGAACACCCACAACACACTCACACACATACACGTTATTATGTAACCTGGTTGGTTATTGCGACAGATAGAACTAAGAGTCTTGTAGGTTAAAGTTTCTACCTTTCATACTTTCTGCACTTTTCATATTAGCGTCGTAGCTTCAGGTCCATTTTTTTAAGCCTTCTTTTTCTTGTCTGGTTTTTCGTAATCCTTTTCCTTTTCTAAATGCAGGCTACCTATTTCCAGTACTATGGTAACCAGATGAAGGCCTTCACCCATCTTCTTGCTTGTTCCAGCTGGCAGAAAGCTCATTTAATCTTTGTCATTTCAATTGCACATTCCTTGTTTTTGTCCTGTAAGTGGATACTCTTGATTGATGGAATCTCATTTATGTAAGAAGAAGCCTGCCTGAAAATAGTTGCTTTGTTATTGCATGTGCTTTGATTCTTATGTCATAAAATTATCGTTAGGCAATAAGATTATTTCATCCTTTTTAATGTAAGAAAATAACAAGATTCCTATCTTGCATTCTAGATTTTCAAGCACGGAGTTGCTCTCAATTATAAAATAACACCTTCTCTCTACGTACCTCCCTCTCAGGTGTCTAAAATGGAATGCAGTTCACTTGCTCGTGTAAAATGTAAATTCAGATGATCAAGTGGAACTTGGTTGTGCTCCACATACATTTTTTTTCAAGGGGTTTGATTAGTCTGTGGAAGCTAAAAAGCTGCTCCTATGTTTACAAATGTGTGATGATTACTAATTAGTTTGTCCATAATTCTATTTGCTACACCTTGGTTATCTTAGCTGAGATTGCGAAATGGACGAGGACTTTACCTCTGGTTGTCTTCCTTTGTGTATTGTCAGGATGGATTATGTCTCTAACTTTTAGGCCTTCCTGTAGTTTAGTTTTTATGCCTTAAAATTTCATTTTTCAAAGCTGAAAAAGTAAAATGCTTTTGAATTAAATGTTAATTTAGGATGTAATGCTTTTGTTGCAAAAGTTGGAACACTATCTTCTTTTTTAAGCTGCATTAATGGTCTTTCTCTTGTGTTCTGTATATCTTTTTGGGGTAACACTGTTTTTTTTTTCTTTTTTTTTCTGGGTTCAGCTGAAGATTCACGGTTGTGGAAGCTTGCAACATCCTTGGAAGTGCACAAGTCAGAAATTGCAGACTGGGATTTGGGTGCTGGAATCTATATTGACTTTTATCTGCTACGGGGTTCTTTGAGAGGGGAAGATACAATGCCTGAGTTGGTGAGATAGTTCGTATCTGTTCCCTGCGGAAATTTAACCAGACAATAATTTGTTGACAACATATAAATACATAAATGTTATACAATGATAGACAAAATAAAATTAAAAACAAAAAACTTATACATTCCATGCAGTGTTGGTATAATTGTCAGTTTGACTCTGACTCCTTGAATAACCCCTCATATATGAGGCAAACACATACAGACAAGTAAGGGGGATTTGATGATACTTCTTAAAATTCTTTTACCTTTTATCTTTTCTGGTTTGTATTTTTATATGAAACTGAATAGGGAGTTCTGTGGCTCTGAATCTGGAACATCTGAGTTGTGAGTATGATTCATAGGTGCGCTAATTGATGTCATCAATCAGATTGTTAAGGGTCACCATTTCATCATGTAATGTTCTCTTTGAAATTCGATGTAGACCCACCAGCGTCAGCATGATTATTTGTTTGAATCTGAGTAAAATGGCTTCAATAACATGGCAGATGTTGCTAACGCGGTAGATGTTGTACAATTTTCTTTTCTTACTTTTGGTCATTTGTGTTATTATGCTAATAGATTGAATTTGTTGTACTCTTGATAGCATATTGAAATATGGATTAGATGCATGCCTTGAATTTGTGGACAATGTGAGCCAGATTTTTGACTTTTTGCTTTTATGAGCTGTAGTTTGTTTCAGATCCACAAAATCCTTTTTGTGCATTAGCTGGAGTATAACCTATGAAACATTACTTTTACTGGTAAATTCTAGTTTCTGGATCTCAGAAAAGCTATTTTGCTAGGTATCTGTTGATCAGATTAGGGTGCTTAAAATGTAAACATCCATATGTCTTTGTGCCTTTGAGTCTACAGTTACTGGGAGGCATCAACTGATTGAGTGTGATGTTTTTGGCTAAGTTATTATTTCCTTTGTTCCTAAAAAGATGATTCCAACTGCTTCTACCTTCTTCAGGAAATTTTCTAACTAGGAGGAATCGTTGTTTCAGGATTCTATTGATAAGAAGAACGTGGCCTGTAGAGACTTTTTCACACGCTTGAATAAGTCACTGCTAGTATGGGGAAGCAAATTGCCTTTAGATGTGAGGTAAGTTGTAGCCCTTCAATAAAGGTCGGGGCTTACCCCCCAGCAGTCTTCATCAGGAGGTGCTAGGCATTATAGAAACCTCACTCTTCATTTACTTGTTATGGTTTTTATTTGATTTCCAAGTCATAGCCCTTTTCCTGTAGCAAAAAATGTTTCTTACCAGGTTGGACCGAGCCTCCCTCTGGTGGATGAGTGATATGGGCGAGTAGAGAACCTGAATGAGTTGAGAGTTTGGCACTTAGGTTTTCAGATTTTTGGGCTTACATCCAGCTTGGGTCGGCTCTCTCGAAGAGTGCTGTCAGAATTGCATTAACCAGAATGATGATTTTGAAATAAGCTGGACATGAGTTTAGACTGAGCTGGCTCATAATGAATCTATTTCGTTTGACGGCCCTGAGAAACGAGGAGCTCTGAATCACAAGGCTTTGAGTACTAACCTTTCTGATTTTGTTTATATTACCATTTTTGCAAGGGTGGCCTTTACATGTGTTGTCTTTGAACCAGTGGTTGACTTGACAATAGGCAGATATGATCCTCATAAACTTGTTTTACCTTCAATGTAAAGAATTTGGGGTCTATTCTTGAAATAATCATCCTCTCACATAGTCATTTCTTTCCCAAGAATTTATTCCTTACCATGCCTTTCAGGATACCCCTTTCAAGATATCCTTTTAAAACTGTACTACTGGTTTACTGCCTATTTGCTACTTCCTGATTTTCTGAAAAGTTATGGCTGCCTTGATTATATATTAACAAGAATATTCTTGTTAAAGCAGCCATTCCGTGTGGTACAGAAGTTGCAAAAAGGTATGCCTTTTTAATGTCTCCCAAAGCCTTGAGTAGCTTTTGCGCTTGGACATTATTGGATATTAGATTCAGGATGAATGATGTGATACTGTGGCTTACTGTCGAGTCTGATGTGGGCTGCTTGGATTTTGGACTTTAGTCTTTAGTCATGTGCCTACCGATCCTACAACTTGCTTCTCTAGCTGTGGGACTTTGACATTTGAAGGGCATGGGACTTGTGACATTTGAAGAGGGCAGTAGTGGCTGTAGCTGCCTCCCTCTTTTGCAAGCGTTTGCAACTTTGGATTTCAGTTCCCCAATGTTCAGTTCTGTTTGTGTGCTTTGCAAAGTAGATTTTGCCTATTTACTTGTTCCAGGCTCTTGATTGATGCTAAAAACGTGCAGGGCAACCTATTCAGAGATGGCAAATGAAATGTGTATGTTACTCATGTGCAGCAATGGGGAGAAATCTACCTGTGCTAATCAATTGAACCGGTTCAATACTATTCTTGGTGCACCCATACCAGAAGACCAAAGGTTTTCTCATATGCAGGATGCAGTGTCGGCTTTCACATTCTGGCTTAAAGAAGGCGTCTTGGCAACAGATTTATGACCTGAATGGTAGCTAAGCTTTTAGAAAGAAGTCTCTCTCTCTCTCTCCCCATCAAATATGCCGAAGCATAAATGCCACTCACGGTTGACTGGTGAAGAGAATCTTTTATCCTTGTTATGCCTGAAAATGATGGAGACAGTGCATGATATCATCTTTATTTGGCAACAGCATACTCTGTGGAAGCGGCACAATTGATTTTAATCTTTGTTCGTGTGAGACAGGTGCCAGTGAAATAGAAAATTCATGCTCTTCGTTTTCCTTGGGATGGTGCTTTTGGCACATCAAAGCTCTGCAGAGGATAGATTATTATTTGTGAAAGGTTTGAGTCGCCAGGTTGAAACCAAGCGACTCATAGGATCTTTAGCCAGATGGCTTTTTATCTTCAAGCTGTAGAGGCAGCTAGACTTCAGTGAGTCTCTGTAAGATTCAAGAGGTGAGCAATGTTGTACCATAGAATATTTTGTAATATCTTTGTAGGTTCTATAGAAATCTCTGTTTTTCCTGCTCAGTTTTTCTATGGGTTGGTGGATATTTGCATATAATTGATAATTGTTCTTCAGCTTAATCACCCAATCGGTTTGTTACTTTCGATGTAATAGGCCTACATTTTGAAGGGACATGTGGTCAGGAATCTAACACCCCTCATAATTCTGAGAAGCGTTTGATTAGCATGAATGCCAAAACAGTCCGATTACGTGTTGTCTAGTTGTCTTTTCCTTTATATGTTGGGCATACATTGTTGGCGTCTTTCTGGTGGTGGCAATCCGTCCCGACTTTACATTAAATTTGACTCTCATCTTGATGAAGAAAACAAAAAGTTGGGAATTTCTATTTTTTATTGGTTAACGTGATTTGGTTTCCCCTTCATTGATTGTAGTCAAAGTTGAATAAAATTCACTGGGGCAGGGAAGTTGGTGACCATCTGCTCAGCTCTGTATTCTTCCTCCATCGATATGTGTTCTTTTATCTGCAGTAGGATCTGGATAAAAGGATCAGCTGAGGGCCGAGATTTTGTTATGATATTAGCCTCTGCGAGGAACCACATCAGGTACTGTCAGGAATTTTGATTACTTTCACCAAGAGGGTTTGGTGTTCCATTTGTTGATGTATATATATTTTACATTTTGGCGGTGGATTTAGAGAAAAAGTGAAAATTTGTGATCATTGACCAGTGTAGTGTTTTTGACCAATCGAAACGATTCAGTGAGGGGAAATAAATCATCACTGCCCCTGGCTAGATGTAGAAATTTTAACTTGACATCTTTGGGGAGCATTCTGTCATCACAAATCTTAGATCTTAATTTTATGATTTGGAATCTGTGACTTTTAACAATGGTCTGAACGACGCATGGATTATATATAATGGACTTGTAAACCTTGCATTTTGAAATTCATAAATCTTTAAGTTTCTTCACACTTGAAATTCATAGATTTGAAATACGATGTGAATTCATAGTTTGCAAATTTAAAATTTATCAGTCTTTAATTTAAAGTGGGTCAAAATGCCTCCTCAGATAGAAGCATAGGTCAGAAAGCAAAGCAAAGAAATTTTCAGAACCAAAAATGTCTAGCAGAGGAGGTGATGAAAGCCTTAGTAGTTAGTAACTATACTACTTGCGCATTGAAAACTTAAAAAGTCCAAATCTCTTGCCACCAATTTGTGTATCTATCTTGGAGTTTCTAACACCAGAGTAGGGCCCCAAGGGGTGTCGTGCATTGGGCAGCAACTTCAAGGGGGTCTATGTTACTAAACCTATGGTTGCTGACTCCTCTAAACCGTAAAAGACCTCGAATCATGCTCTGTGGGTTTCAGGAGTGAGGGGCACAGAGGCTTGAAAAAAAAATTGAAAAAAGAACACAAAGGTAGGGTTTGATAAACTTCAGGTACATAAGAGTCCGCATTTGCAAATTTTGTCATCTTAGATCCAATTGGGGGAGTTTAAACTTCCAGGGAAGTTGGGTTCTGGTTAAGCTCAACTAGTTATGGTATCCATTTCAAATGTTGGTCGGTGGCCAAGTTGAGTATTGCAGCTAAGGTTCAGATGACGGCTTATTTGGTACCAGATCTGCCTTAAGGGGTGTTGTAACACGTATCTTGATTTGTATCTTGTTTGCGTTATGGTTCTTTGGCTTAGATCTGGTAGACCCGATACTGTTTCCAGGTTGTATCTTTTTAAAATTTTTTTTTCCCTTCAAAATATTGCATCATCAAAGAATTGCTTATATGCTGCTTGCTATAAGCAATTAACTATTTTTTTTTCTCCGCTTGCTGGTGACGAGAAACCACTAAAGAGCTAGGAGGTGCACGTTGCAATGCCTTATTCAAATTGTTAATGTTCTGCAAATTTGTCTTGAATTGCTACATTTTTCAACTTTAAACTAACTCACAACTTAGAAGGCTTTAAACTAACTCACCTGATTAAATCAAGAAAAATAAGGCCTATTTAGCAACTGACATGCACAACTTTCTATTTTACACAAACCAGAAAATTTGTCAGACAAGCACAAAGATTTAAAATATGGCGACATTCTTGTCTGGACCAAGTTCAAGTGGACACTGTATATATTTATACATGTGAGGGGGAGAGAGGATGGTCCCAGGCTTCCATCCTGAAGAATGGTTTAATGAGCAAATGTCGTAAGCAAGGAAGGCTGACACAAAAATAAAGTCGCAGGCAAGAGAAGACAAGAAGGCCACAAGCAGAGGTCAGCCAGAGGAGTCGCCGTCAAATACCTGAAGCCATCCAGTCAGACGTACCTTAGTCCCTTAATAGGGAGGTGGAAGATAGGGAACCCGAAGCGGCCGAGCATGGGCTGGGCCCAGCGGCGATCCACTTCCCCCGCACACCATCGCTCTCACTGCGACCCCTGAAGGGCCGGACATGATACTCAGAGGCCGTCTTTCCTGTCCTTTTTGTATTTCATTTTTCCCGAGACAATTACAGGAAAGAGACAGCTCCGGACCTCGATTCCTCCATCAGTCCACCACCAGGAATCGGCCAAACTGTGAGGCTCTCTCCCCTAATCATCATAATGATAATACACCATTACTCGACCTTTGTTCTGCTGGGATCATTCACCAAACAAGCGGAAGAACGATAGCAATCTCTCATACTCTCTCTCCTTTACGTCATCGCCGTCGTCGTCGTCGTCTTCTGATATCGTCTTCGGCATTGTCGTCGCCGTTGTACCCTCTCCCTTTCTCTCTCTCCCCTTCTCTCTGATACTCCGACAAGCTCCGCGTCCTCCGTTCCCCTTTTTTTCTCTTAAAAGAGTTGGGGGTTGTTGGGAGGCTCGACATGTTTCTTTGTTAATTGTGGCCTGTGGGTGGTTTTGGCGTGGGGATTTTCCCCTTCTTTTTCGTATTGTGGGGGCTTGGGAGCGATTGTTCTGGAGTTCGCGAAGGGTGTTGGTGAATCGTACTATTAGGGTTTTTGTTCTGAATCTTCCTGGACTGTGTGGGTTGTGGTTTGGGATGTTGGTTGCCTAGGGTTTAGAGTTGGTCGGTTTTGTTGGATGGGAGAGACGACGATGACGTCAACTAACGGAGGTCAGGGGCCTCTAACGAGGCAGGGTTCCTTGTATAATCTGACGTTGGATGAGGTCCAGAACCATTTGGGAGAACTTGGGAAGCCGTTGATGAGCATGAATTTGGAAGAGTTCTTAAGGACGATAACGTCTGCAGAGGAGAGCCTGGGTCCCAACGCCGTGGATGCTGTAGATCCCGCTCAGTTTATCGCTTCTTCTGCGGTTTCCGACATTCAGAGGCAATCCAGTTTTGTGTTGAACCAAGACTTAGGAAACAAGACGGTCGACGACGTTTGGAGAGAAATTCAGCAGGTTCAGGGAAAGATTCCGCCGGAGGAAGGGAAGGTTCAACGGCAGCCGACGCTGGGAGAGATGACCCTTGAAGATTTCTTGTTCCGAGCGGGTGCTTTAAACCAAAACTCGGATCCTTCTCTTGCTCCCCCGGCAATGCCGCTGATGCCGGTTGAAGTTATGCCTGTTCCTCAGCAGGATTGGATGGAATATCAGCTTGCCAATGCAACTGCCGTCGCGGCTTCTTGTTCATCTTCAGCTCCGCCTCCACCGCATCAGAATTTGACAGGCATGTATATGCCTGGCTTCGGGGTGGGCGTCAGCAGTCCGGTTTTGGATGTTGGGTACATGGAGAATCCGATGACAGCATCTTCACCGCTCATGGCCATGCCCCTAGAGAATGTAGACAGAAAGAGGACGGCCTCGGATGAAGTCAGGGATAGAGCAATTGACCGGAGGCAGAAACGGATGATCAAGAACAGAGAGTCTGCTGCACGTTCCCGTGCTAGGAAGCAGGTTTGTGGGGTATCCTTCTGGGTGGTTATGGTTTCAGTTTTCTCTTCCTCGTTCACATTTTATGAAGTTTTGGGCTTTGTTCTCCAGGCTTATACGAGTCAGCTGGAGGGAGAAGTTTCGCAATTGAAGGATGTGAATACGAGGCTTAAGAAGGAGAAAGTAAGTGTCACCTTGAAGGCTATATTATTGCATTTCAGTTGGTTTTCTTCAACCCATGCACGCCTAATATGATTCGTAAATGCTGGGTTGCACGATCAGCCGAAAGGACAGATGATAGCCTGACAATAGTTTCTTTAGCCGCATGCTTTGGGAGGAATGCTCCTTTGTATACAAATTACAACATACTCACATGCAGAACACATACTAGTTTTATCACACCATGTATTACCCCTAAAAGACAAGGTAAATCATGTAAATCAGCAAAAACTTGCTAAACAGATCAAACATGTAAAATTGTGGGGGCGTTCCTGAAGTAGGCTTGTACAGCAGGACCAGATGCAGCGGATGCAAAAGTGCAATAAAATCAAAAGGATGAATGTCTGGGAAAGGACAGTGCTAGAAGACCACTCCCCTCCTCTCTGCGTTTACCATGTTGTTCGTTCTACAACATTTCTTTTTCCTGTGGAAGCTCTGGGGTTTTCTCATGTCCTTGATCTGGTTTCAGAATCGAATGGCACAATTTTCTCTAATTTCTGGTGGGACGCCAAGGGAAATGCCTGAAACGTGTGGTCACACATGATTTCTGTTTATTTGTTTTTCACCTTTTCTAATCTAGGGTCTATGTTGTGGAGCCAAAGCACTGGAATGATTTCCACAACTGCAGGTTTGGTTGGTTATAAGCTTCTAGCTACACTATATGGTCTGTCATTTGTAAATTTGTTATTCAGCATGATAATTTTCTTGTCAGAATCCTATCTCATTCTCAGTTGACGATTCTGGAGAATGGCAGGTTCAGTGCAGTAGGCTTTCTATGAGGATTTCACTTATTGGTCACTATAAGGTCCAATGAAATTGGTCAGTTATTTTGACTGTGGTTGGGAGGGATGTTTCCTGGTAGAGAATATTGTGATTATCAATAAGTACACGCGACCGAAAGATCATAAACACATTGAAAATTCCTAAGTTCAGATAGGAAAGGTGTCTGTAGGCAGCTAGATTTCCTAACATTCTTATAGCTCATATAATTAAGTCTACTTTGCTGTACGTGTGTTTTTAGGCATTTGGCTTGCTTCCCAGTTCTAGATGCTGGGTAATGTAGCAGTGGACTGCAACTGCTGTTGTCTGGATAGACGGTCAAACCTCTTATGGTTGCATTAGATCTTTTTTGTGAATATTGCTGCTTTTATGGGCTTGGGCATGAAGAAAGTGTCAACTAACTTGTTCATTGAAAGTGGTGTTTTATTTTTATTATAGAAGCCCGTATTACTATGCTTTTACAGGTAGGATCAAGGTTGTAAAACATGCAATTTAACCTGTACCAGCCAGGTGCACAGTTAGACACACAACATAACATAATGTAATATAACATAAAGCATGACAACTTTATTAAAGATTCACAAAAAAATTTCAAGGCTGAGGATAAGAAAAATTCTCCACGAAAAAAGATAAGAAAATAACAAATATGTGTTACTTAGAACATGCATGCTTTCATTAAACTCCCAATATGTAAACGGATGTCAAAACAAATAAGTTTACATCATCTATGATTTACTCATTGGAGTCCTTAAGCAACTTATGGTCATGAAATCTGATTTTCTATTTTTTATTTTTGAGAACAAACACACGATCTAATAAAAAAACCATAAGTGCTCTGTTTTTGTTAAATGAAATCATCCCTAAATTATATTTTTCAAAAATGTGTACGATGCGTTGCATGTTAAACTTATGTTGATGTAACTTTGAATCCAAGAGAAAAAAATGGCACTTTTTGATGTTGCCAAGGCGTAACATAAGGTACAGCTGCATTGCACCTGAACATGCAATACACGGGGTGTATAATAGGTAAGCCTGGGCATCGGGCCGGCCGGTTCCGGCCTGATAACTAGTTGGGCCCGGGCCAGCCCGACATCCAAAAACCGGGCCCCGGCCCAGCCCGATTTCGGGGTGTATAATAGGTAAGCCTGGGCATCGGGCCGGCCGGTTCCGGCCTGATAACTAGTTGGGCCCGGGCCAGCCCGACATCCAAAAACCGGGACCCGGCCCAACCCGATTTCGAAAAACCCGAGCCCGCCCCGATTAAATTTAAAAATATATTTTAGTATAAAATAATATAATAATTAATTATAATAAAATATTATGAATAAATATATATAAATTAATAGAAAACTAAATTATCGGGTCCCTTTTTCCCGGGCCTGGGCCCGAGCCCGAGTCGGGCCAGGTACCGGATACCCGGTGGCGGCCCGGCCCGGTGCCCAGCCTTAAACATAGGGTACAACCAATACAGTATGTTTTGGGGTTGTATCATATTGTCTTCATTCATGGTTATGTTGCATAATGTAACATACTCAATGATGTTGCATATAACACTGGTTACCAACCTTCAATTGATCACAGCAGAAGATCTTCATATGTCTTGCGCTGTTCTTATTGTCAATGTTGGTGAAGCTAGCACCTGGGGTCCTGGAGAGAGATTAATACTTGCTTCATATACTTACATTGTACACAGCTGTGTCAAGTTAAACCACACTCAAGAACTGCATTTACCGGAAATATTTGCTTCATATTAGTGGAAGGCTGGAAGCATATTTTCTCATGGGGTTCTGCAAGATGATTGGATTAGCTGTCCTCATTGTGGGATCTTGAAACTTCGATGTCTGTGCTGATGATTTTGCTTATCTGTTTTAATTTGACGATGTCAGTGTAAATGTCAACATATTCTGAAACAAGTTATCGTGGTTCAGTGGAGGCCTTTGAACAGAGATCAGGATGCGATTATTCTTCATTTTCCCATTGATGTTTTTCTTGCATTTAAAGGTTTTCTTAGGATTGCCAATGAGATTGACACTAGCCATTGTTAAGTGTGAAAGATGGTCTAAAGGCTGTGCTGTTACAAGGCTACCTTAGCTCCTGTCTAGCTAGCTTTCTTATTTGATATGCTGCAAGCCTGCAAGTAAGGCATCATGGACTTGGAGATTGCTGGAAGTAAGGCATCATGGGCTCATAGTTCATCTAATTGATTGTAGTGCATGAAATCAGGCATCATAGGTTGATTGTACTGTATAACAATCCCCATTCTTGGGGCTGCAGTTTGCCCTACTTTGCAGGTTCATACTTCAAGACAAATGCTCTAGGTAGTTCTTGTTTCACTTGGCCTAATTGGACCTTTACAGATATCATCTGGCTACATTTGTTGCCACTGGGGTGGTGGCTCTCTTTGTTGTAAGTGGAGTTGGGATGATTTGTCAAGCCAAATAGGGAGAAACTGTCACAAAAATGGCTCCTGTTTCGTACAAACAGTAGTCCAAGTAAATGTGAAACTCAAAAGCGAAATTACACCCTATCTAGTAAAATTCATAATCGGATGATGTCTCCTCCTGCCAACAAACATGAGAAATGATCTCATGCCCTGCAACAAGCTGAAGCAGATGGGCAATTTCGAGATCCTTTTTATGTGAAGGGGTACCCCATATATTGAGGTGACATTATTGAAAATACCTTAAGATGCTCATCTGTGGAAGAATTTGGAGCCGAATTTGATTTGCAAGGATGGACCTATCAGTGGAATGGAAAAGTAGAAAATGATTTTATAATGGAATTGTTTCTTGTTCCAAGAGTCTGGTTTTTAATTACAATTCTTTATTAATGGAATTACGGATATCTAGGGCACAGGAGATGGGCTCAGATACCCTTTAATTTTTCATGCTCCTGTCTGCTGCCACTTCACATGCATGATGTTCCAGTTTCCATATTGCTTTTTCTTCCTACAACATTTATGATGTCCATATTGCTTGTTCGTCCTATGACATTTATGATTTCTTCTAACAGATCCAACCAATCTGTGGGAATCATACTGCGTTGCACAAAGTGAGCAACGGTTGGGCTTCTGAAAGAGTGTTTTTTTTCCTTTGCATTGTAGCATCAGTTTGTTGGCCTCAGCTACGCTGTGTTGCAGAGCCAACTTCCTTTCATCTGTGTAACTAATAACAAACTAAATTAGTTTGTCGGAAAATACTTTGAACAGCAATCAAATATATCACTTTTATACACTTGCGATCCTGAAATGGTGCTTTTGCAATGCACAAGATATAATTAGACTATTTCTGAATTACTGCTTTCTTATTATTTTCTTTCATGAAATTGAGTTTACCTATTGGACTGGTTTTTTAAATTTTACATGGAGTTCCAGCTGTAATTTGGTGAGTGGGCTTCCTTGGGTTATTGACTTATTGTTGACCTGCTGCTACGGAGCTTAGGTTGCATCTCTAGTTACACAGATCTCCATGGTCAACACTCCAGCATGGCTTTTAGGAGCATTCCCAATGCTTCAAGCATGTGTTCTGAAGCATTTTTACGGCCGTATGTAGTTGACGACCAAGCTGGCGAATTGATGCTTCAGAATGATTGCGCTTGACTATTTTTACTATCCATTTGAGTCATAACAACTGAAACAACTTTTACTGATGCAGGAGTTGGACAATATCCTATCCACTCAAATTTCAGCTCCAAGGTATCAGCTTCGTAGGACCAGCTCTGCACCAGTTTAAATAATTACTTGATGACATATTCTTTTGTAAGTAGACCTTCTTTTTATCAACAAGCACAAGTTGGTCCAGCCTCTCTCACCGGATTCACTTTTGGAAGGTTCACACTTTTTTCTTGAATGATCATCGCTGTATCTTTGTTCTGCCTTCATAATTTATTGTTACAGGAAATTGCATTTTCTCCATGTTTTCTCATGCGGGATATTTTTTGGAAGTTAATTAATTATACAAGTCATTCTGTGACTACTTTGGTTTGCATTAAACTATATAGCTGTCATTTTTCTTTTTTAACAATTTGACTGAGCAAATTTGCTTCTTTATCGCTGCTTGGACGAATGTGCAATTAAAATTGAATGCTGGCACTGCAGCAGCTTGTGAAATAAGAAAAGTGAAGCATAAGACCCCCTTGTAGAACTCATATTTGTAGTTCATTGTAGCATAAGTCATTGCTCATCTGGGTTATATCTTTCTGGGAAAATGGGATTATCTTCAGAGGAGATTATGTTGTAGGGGGGTGTTTATGACATAGTCGTCCCACAACATGGGGTGTAAAACCAACGCTAGTGCTTTACTGTGTTCCTACCTCTTTGAGTAGATTAAGTCAATCTTAACCGCATTGGTGGTGACCTTTTTCCTCAGTTGTGTTCTGTGTATTATTAACATGTTGATGGTGGGATATTTACTGCTATCAAGTCCATCAATGCATAAGTTACTACTTTGCAGGGTTATTTTATTCCCAGAGGTTGCATGGATACTTGGGAAAAACTGCAAATGTTTGACCATTTTATGTGGCACGAACGTGTAGAAGTGCATCAGTTCTCCATATGGATTTTATACAATTATGGAGAGCTGTTTTCAGATTTAACATTTTGAAATTTTGGATATCATTTTTCATGTTATGAATCGTGCTACATTTTGGTACTTTGTCAAATTTATAGCTCCTAAAGATATCCATTTATAATATTAGGAAAGAGAAGCCGAAGGAAAACAGGACACCTCTGATTTTGGGAAAAAAAAGGTCAAGGATAAGGCTATATTTTCTCAATATAGGTTCTCTTGTTCAGGATTTTTTCTCTGTTTTGGCGTTATATTTAGCATATGTGGTAAAATATCTCTATGTAAATATCAACTAAGAGCATCCGTTCTGGAGGTGCATAAATGCCCTCAGAGGATGATTCTTGTCTTCTACTTGTTTGATGATAATGGTTGATTTGAAGTGGTAGTCTTCAATCAAATCATTGATTGGACTTTTGAGTAATTAGGAAGCCATAAATTTAGAACAGGTTCTGTTGAAGCTTGTTACTGTTGTGCAACACTGAATATCCCTTACCATCATGAAGGATCTGCATGACAAGAGTGTATCTTGAATTGTATTTGGTACCCAAGCTCCATCAATTTAGTTGATCTTTGTACTTGCAAGACCTTGGCAAAAGTTGTTGTCGCGAAAGATGCTATGGTAACTAAAAGCTACATGTTTATAGTTCTTGACCTATGTCAAGTGTGGCAGATCTAGCTTCAGGTGTACAGCAAGGACCCAAGATTCGGTGCCTTTTAACTCGCAGTTGTGCAAGATGCTAAGATTGAACCACCTCTGTAAGTAGCGATTCTTGGGTAGTGTTAGAATTCCCGAGCTTGGCTGAAGGAATCATTTGATTGATTGACTGATTAACGTTAATCTTTGTTACGATAGATTGAAGGAACAATAGCTGCAATAATGTTCTCACTGCTGGCTTTACTGGTGCCACCGAAAGTGATAATTCAGTTTTGTATGAAAGTGGAGGAGACGATGAGTCCTGTGATCTCAGTGGGCTAACTTAGTGTGTTCAAATTGATAGAAAAGTTTATGTTTTAATGTGATAATCATTAGTAAGATTTGGTATTTCTTTGCAGCTAAACGACGTAGTTGGGGGAGGTAGTTTGTCCGTGGAGCTTTGATTTTTAAAAATTTGCTTCTTTAGTAAAAACCCAAACCGGAAAAGACTACCGATGGATTAAAGAGGGAGGGAAAGAGAGAGAGAGAGAGCATGGTGGTACGTCTTTCATTTTCATAAAAGAAAAACTAAATTTGGTCCTATGTGATAGGTTTTATTTATTATTTTCACGTTTGAAGTTGAGAGTGACATGATTCGTTGAACCTTTTTGAAGCACCTGTGTCTGAGCTTTAAACTTTTTATGATCAAAATTGATCAGTAGAAGCACTGAACATTATATGTCCCAAGTTATTTTTTATGCCTGTGTGCGCTTTAAACCAAATGACAATGTTTTTACTTACCTGATGGTTAAACATAATTTCCTTGCTACATGTCATGCTTTCAGGTGAGCGAGTGGGTCAATTGGACTGCTCGAGTGAAGCTCGAAGGCCTTCCATTCCTCCTGCCTCTGGGGTCCTGAACTGCGTCGATGTCAGTGATAGAACATGACAACATTTAACTTGGTTGTCGCGTCCTGCCACTTTAAAATACATTAACATAGCGCTTACCAGAATCGAACTAGAGACTTGCTTTGTTTCAGGCCCTTAACCCGACCAGCGCTATGTCCCTTGAGACATATGTCATGCTTTCACCTTTGCTTTTTCGAAATAAAAATGATAAAAATGATGATGTTTGTCTCGTCGATTTTCTGTATGCTGTTGCCTTTTTCAAAACATGGAATGTGCTGAAAAGTCTTTCTTTGTCCAATAAATTATATCAATCACATCGTCCAAATTATTTTGGTCTGCTTAAATTATTTTAAAGAAGAGAACTTAGGAGGCAATATATATATATATATATATATATATATATATATATATATATATATATATATATATATATATATATATATATATGGGTCGGAGTAAGACTCTTGGGTGCTAGATCCGAAAGAATTATTGGGTGCTAGATCCGGAAGAATTATTTTGGCCATTGATTTTTCGTACAGGAATGGTTGAATAAAAAGGGAAAAAAATATGAATTAATATTGAATGATTAAAATGTCCCACACCTAAGATAATTTCGATTGGATCTAGTACTTAAGGGGTCATCTGGGTAATGTAATGGTAACATACCATCTCACGAACTGTCCAAAAATTTGGTTAGGTTCTTGTATGGTGTTTTATGAACCTGGTTAATATTTTGGGGCAGGTTTATAAAACGGTATGTTACTGTTCTATTAGCCAAATAACTCATAAGGGGGTAGCATATATATGTATATGTATGTATGAACTAGATCCTTATGTATGGGTAGTTATGTATGGGTAGAAAGGACTCCTAACAATGCAATGCTGAGCCAAGCTAAACAACTCTTTTGATTATATTGATACTCAATGGGTTGTATTTTTCATCTCAAACATATTTTTAATACTCAATGTTGAATATTTAACAAGGAAAAAGTTAGAAAAAAAGTTTTTGAATTAGAGATCAGAAGATTGAATTACTTGTGCATGTGATGGTAAATTTTGACTGCCAGTGATCATGGTAATGATTGCATCCTTCTCTCGTTAAATGTAATAGAATACGGTGATGTGATGATAGTCTAGAAAGTAAGGTTGACATGATTGTGAAAAGAATATGTATACTGCATGCATCTTAGTCCCGACTCCTTTTGTCTAGGCTTGCGTTAAATTTCAAGAAAAGGCGTGTTGGTTATGTTCTTTGGTAAACTTAAGTTGATGAGTATGTTCTCTAGTTCTGGCTTAATATAAAGCACACTTTCGATCAAATTAAATGAAAAGTTTTGAGCTTTCACCAACTTTTCTGCAAGTTAAATTATTGACTTTGGCCTTCAAAAAATAGAACATGTGTCAGTTGATTAATAACGCTTTTTGTTTACACGGAAGATGATAAACATTTATCCGTAGTTTCGGTAAAAACAACTACCTTTCTTTTTGCTGGAATGTAGCCAAAAAGAGTTATATATATAAAGAAATTGATAGATGCGAGACATTTATGTGACAGATCGGTGATGGATCATTGCGACTGTTGTTTTTTTAAGATAGATAATTGAGAGAAAAAAAATAATGTATTTCAAGTCACTGAAGAGTAATTGCCGATTTTTTTTCTTTGTTTACTTTTTCAACAATCCATCTTAAAGGTCAGGATGATTCCTAATAGGTCCATCTCATAAGAGTCTTGTACTTAAAATTTTTATATATGAGAAACTAGTAGGTGCGAGGGGCCCTTAGGTTATAGATTCAGAAGGAATCATTGTGATGTTGATTTTTTCAAAATGTTTGGTTAAAAGAAGAACAATGAGATAGGGTATATTAGTCATTTAGTAATAATTACCAACTTTTTATCGTTGCTTTTTTCTCAATTATCTATCTTGCGAAGATGACAATGAATTCGTATGGGACTCCCATGTGCAGTCTCTTCCTCGAACCTGCTCCCTCCCTTTACCTTTACCTCTCCTCTCCTTATCGTAAGCATGCTTATGTATGTGTAAATACCCAAATTAAATTTTCTAAAATCCAATCTTGGTAAAGGGAAGGGACTCTTTTCCTTTTCCCCACATGATCCCGCTCGTTATTAGCTTCGTTCGACTAACGCAAAATGAGCTCGAACCAACTGGGTTGTGTGGTGAGTCGGTGGTGCCTGGAAACCGGCGTTTTCGGTTCATAATTTTCTCTTGGTCTTTGCTACATTATACCTCTTGGTTGCTGAGAACCTAAACGCAAATGCTTAAAACGCGTTTGCTCATAGTCTGCAAACGGTGAATGTGTATTGTGCTTAGTTGATGGATTTATTGTTTCCCACCTTTTGAAGCAACCTTTTACGCTACTCTTCGAAACCAGGCAAAGCCGAACAGTGTGACTGAAAAGATGATGATCTTGATGTGGTAGCGGTGTTGTCAGTATCAGTTTTGGTGCCATCTAGAAGAAGCCTCCATCGGCCCAAATTGATACCTAAACCGACCCCATATCAGCTGACATTAGGATGCGTGTCTACCCATATTGAACTTGGAATGATTAAATCCAATACCTAAGCAGGCGACTGCAGCTCTTTTGAGCACGACCATCTCTTCGGTGTCCATTGTGGTCCGGTCTCAATGCTTTGAATTGGGCGCTCGTAGTGTCGGGAGACACATTGACATTCATGGTAGCATTCTGGATGCTTAACTGATTAAATTATCCGGATTCAACGTTGGTTTAAGAATTCTTGCATAATGTTTCTTTATTAGCGAATCTAATGTACGCAATGAGGTAAACATTGGGCGCAGACTGAAACCTTATTCCTTTCCTGGATTCTTATATATAAAACCTTGTTCTCTTCATAATTCATAAAGAATTACCTCATAGTCTATCTTTCTTTATTTCCCTTCGCATTTAATGAAGTCGAGAGTTGTTAAAGGTGTGCTGGTAGAGAGAGATTTTCTAGCTACGTTGCATTATGAGCTCGTAAATGAAATGGAGTAGAGAGAGATTTTCTAGCTACGTTGCATTATGAGCTCATAAATGAAATGGAGAAAGATCGTCTTGTTCCATGGACTTTTGTATCCGAAATCTGTAGCATGTCTGATTTTGTTCCCTGTGTAAAAGTCGAACCGCGCTCGATTGCGTGTTGGGTGAGATAAGCAAAATATTAAAAAATAAGAGCACGAGAGTCGTTGGGACGTGGCGGAAGATAAGTAAATAGTGCTTATAATGACAGCTACCCGTTAGAATCACGTCTAAATCATAGAAAAAACCGTTTTCTATTTTATATCTATAATCTACTTATGAACAGAAACGAAAAGCGACAGCAAGAGGAAACACACAAAATGATTCAATTAAGTCGTTTTTTCAGCAAAAGAGAGAATATATTGATCAAGGAGAGACCTTGAAAATCAAGTATGACCCAATATTTCATATGTACATGTCGACTCAATATATATATATATATATACTATTGATATGGTAAGAGTTGACCGCCATTCTGTTTTTTTCTAATATATATATATATATATATATATATATATATATATATATATATATATATATATATATATATATATATATATATATATATATATATATATATATATATATATATATATGCATGAAATGGGGATTTTGGAAATACAACAATGGTGGAAATTGGTAAAGTCGTCTTTTTAGGGGGCGTTTGAGACATTAAGGTGAATTTTCATCAGAGGCGCAGGTCCAATGTATCTCACCTTTTCTATCTTATCCTTGGAAGAGAGATAGAAAAGGTGAAACACAGACAAAGAAATGCTTGAGACAAAATGTCCTTGATATTTAGTTTCGTATTTATTATACTGCCAAATATATTTCATGCTGCGAACTTTCATCATAGACCTTTTGTAGGAGCAGGCAGGATAAGAATCGTATCCGTTGGAAAAGTGTTGTCGAGAGGGAGAGAATTCGATTCCCGAGGAACAAAAGGGAAAAAAAGGAGGAAAAGTGAGATGGAGATATTTTCCCCCCGTCTTCCCACCACCATTCCCGGCGAGGCAACACGTGAGAATGTTCCGTTTCAGTCTCCCTTTTCTTTCTCCAACCTTTTCCTTCGTTTTCTGTTTGTCCATCGTCACCAAGTATGCTCGTAGAGAGTGCAGTGGTCGAAGCGGGTGTGGGCCCGAGCGCCGCAGAGGGTTAAGATGAGTTTGACCGCCTTGATCGATCAAACAAAAACAGTGGTTGACCATAGAGCTGCACACGAGCCAAGTCGAACTCAAGCTTACTCAGCTAGAGACAGCTTGAACTCGAACTCGAGTGAGTCCACTCGATTATCAGTTGACCAACTAAAGAGCTCATCACATTCAGAGAGGCAAGTAGATTTTTTCCTTTCCACTGACTGACCATGGTTGAGTTGCGTCAGCTAACCAGGGTAACTTGGCATCACCACAAAAGGATACTGGAAAAGAAAAATCGGAGGCTCGTGGAGGTGGAGGTGGCTTTAATGAATAAGAGTTAAGGGAACGCTAACAAATCCGTCTGACCGCACTATTTGTTCGGGCAGGGGAGAGCCCAACGGCGGGGACGCGGACCGAGCTGCCCGGACTGCCCGGTGATCCTCTAAACCGGTTCTCTCTGAGCCTGGGCGTGGGGAAAAAAAAAGGAAAAAATTGTTCTCTCTTCTCGCGGTGAAGGGCCCTCGAGATGGACGGCTGAGGATGCTCTGGAGCGCTCTACTCTGTGGCGCTGTCTCAGTGGCGGGGAGGAGCCAGATCTTCTAGGGTTCCATTCCAGCGGGTTTTCGGCTCTCAGGTACCTTCCTTCTCTCTTTTTCCTCCTGCGACTTCTTGCGGTTTTCACGTCGTTCTTGGAGAAACCTTTCGTTTCTATCCGTTTCCCTCGTTCCCGTGCCTAGTTTCTCTTGAAGTTTCTGCTTTCAGGGTGAGTTCCTGTCACTTCTGGGTGAGAAATGACTTCCCTCGCTCTCGGAATCGCTGGAATTCTGGTCCGGAGCCGGTGGAAAGCCAGATCGGCAAAGGCTTCACGGGATTTCTCTCGTTTGCCACACGTCGGCTCTCGAAGTCCGACTTTGCGAACGAGATCCGTGAAAGCTTGTCCTCTCTCTCTCTCTCTCTTTCGCTCCATGTCATGGACGTAATGATCTAACAGCTGCGGTTTTGTTTATTTTCCTAGCAAAGGCCATTGGTCTCAGATCTACGCCGTGAAGATGGCGTTGGCTCCGGTAGAAGCCCGGTTGAGTACCGTCCCGGGGCTAGTTGAGCTCTGCGTAGGCAAGGCGTTGGAAACTCTCGCGGTCGTTAACCTCCTGAACTTGAAGGCGACTCTCATCCAAGTAAAAGCTCTTTTCCCTCCCTCTCCCCTCCGTTCTTTGCTTTTGTCCTTCTTCTTCTTCTTCCTCTTTTTTTAAGCATTCCTTTGGTTCAGTTCCCCTCGTCTGTTACCATAACAGAAATAGTTTTCTATGGTTTTCCCTTTTTTCTATTAGATTATCTCTCTCTCTCTCTCGCTCGCTCGTTCACAAGGCGCGGCATATTCTTCTAGCGTGTTCCTTATGCCGCTTCCAATTCTTGATTAATTTTATTCTCGAGAAAAGTTATCCTTTTTCGAAATTTCAGTCACAGATTTTGTTTTTGTCTAAAATCTTATACCGTCTACGGTTGCTCCTTTTCCTACCGGCAACGAGTCTCCACACGATCCCAACGGTTTTTGTTTCCTCTCTTCCAATTTTTACTCTGAAAAAGAAGGGGAAACAGTTTCCCATTTCTCCATTCTTTTGCTTTCTTCTTACCTCTTGGCATGTCCTCTCAGCGCCCTCCCTCACTCCCAAGAGGGCGCTGACACCGAGAGAGTGGTGAAGAAGATTGGATCCTCCCACAGGAGGCAGGTCCGAGGGAGGAGATTTTTTCTGGGCATGTAATGGCTGAATTGCCCGTATGAATTCGACGTTTGCAACGGATAGGCAGTCTAGATGCTGAACTTGGGGGCAAAATTGTCCGTCAGTTCTACAGTAAAAGCGACTCGCCCCGCAAGAATATCCTTGTATTGGTTCGCTTTTTATGTGGGCCCGGCTTTGCTCCCCATTCGATCTCTCACCGTCAGTTAACTAAATATGAGAGGTGGAATTTAAGGCAGTTTGGGGCCCATTTTTTGGTTATTGTATAATGTATACCTAATAATTGGAGTGGGACCATCCCCTGTGACCAACTTACTGAAAAGTTTTGGAAATGGTTCGGTGGTGGTCGCCCAGAGAACGCCTTATGCTAAGGATCTTGAGAACATAAGAGGGCGACCAAACGCCCTCCATAGAATAGGATGCGATTTGACGGAGCGTGACGGATTTATGATATTTTGGTAGTCTTTATCGATATTTTCGATGTCACGGGAGTTTTATGAAAACCTTTGTGACCGTAGGACCAATGTCATGTCAAAACAAGTCTAGTATCACAAAAATACAGCGATATGCTAAACATTGTATTCTACTTTTGTTTTGGCTGATCTCTTGTGAGTGCTTTCCCCGATAGTGTTGAGCCCGAGGGTTCTTTTGGCCGAGGCAAGATTTTTTTAGAGGGTCAGATTCAACTTTTTGATTTTTAAAATATTAGGCACTAAACCTTTATTTTTACAGAACTTGAAAGAGGGGAGCCGCCCCTGGTCACAATGTAAATATATCACCTGTTTTAGGATGTCAACTACTCAGGAACTGTTTGGGCAGTTCTCGTATCTTCTTTGCGTGCATGTTTAGGTTTTTGCATTCATAATATCTAAAATTTTATGTGTTTATGATGTTTGTGCACGAGTTCCATCGGAGAAATTAGAATATTTCCAGATTTAGTATTTCTCTTGCCGAAATTTTCTCTTCGCGCTTCACAGTGATAAGGGCCAACTCTTGTCATTCTCAAATTCATTAACGCTATTATGGTATTGTGATACCCTTTTTGGGCCTTTATTTGTAGATTTTAAGCGGTTTTTGTTTTTGTATTTAGGTTTTCTTTTCTTTTTCTTTTTTAAATGTAAAAGTCAACTGCGTCGACAAATTCTTGATAAATAGATAATCTAAATATTCCACTAGCAGGAAGGAAAAATTTACAAGCAGTGATGTACCAAAAAAAAAAAGATTTAAAAGCAGTGGTGGAGATTGTGGCGGGAAGACGAAAAGACCCACGGGAAAGAGCGTTGTTGCAGCGAACTTATTATCAGGCATAGGTTAGGCCCATTAAGATTTGTTTATGCGGGACCAATTGATATTTCAGTCAGAAGGTGCCGGGCCCTCAATCAGTGCGTAATCCGTTGGATACCTGGCTGATGTCCATAAAATATGATTTGAGACGGAGAAAAAGATCTGCTAAAAAGAATAAAATTTTCTTTCGTTGGTCAAGAAGAAAAAAAATTCTTTTATTTGTACGAGAAGAAAAGGGGTAAGACAGGAATTTTTTCTGAGAAAAGCAAGGTAAAAAGATACAAAATTTAAGTGTTGTGAAGAGGAAATACTTCTTTAAAATACTTCGTTTAACAGAGAGGTTCCTCGTGTTGCACAGAATTTATTTTAAAGAAGTATTTCAATTACTTCTGTACTTTTAATTAATTTAAATATTACCAATTGGCCGATTCGCTGAACTGGCAGCCTGGCTGACTCGATTTCGATTTCCGATTCTACGACACTTGAAAATTCTGCTAAAAAAATCATTCATTTTCGAAGTCTGGAAGATTTGTTCTCGCAAAAGTTTTCTAGCTTTCATAAAATTTGTGTCTCAGAAAAACTTCTCGTTTGGTATGATGGAAATTTTTACTTCTTTTGTCCGTCCGTCACTGCTTGTTTCTTTTTTTTTTTTTACGGTAACAGCCCTACGGGTGCCGAAGGTTAGGACTCCAACCTTTATCGTTTTTATTATTTTCTTAAAGTGCATTATGTACAACTTATATAGAATTTTGCGCAAGTCGATTAAGTGATAAGTGATAACCAACACTTGCTTCGACTGAAGCGACATGACTAAGCACGGATTGGGTGTGCTGTTCATGGACTAGTATCGGTTTGTTTCCACTGAGAAATCAAATTGACTAATCTTATGAGAAATATGAAGATGGACGTTTTTCCATGCTAAATAAACAGGACTTTTGAGGACATTTTTTTAAATCGCAAGCCCATATTACTAGCACCACTGGGGAGTCCTCTCTCTGTCTCCGTCTCTCTCTCTCTCTGATATCGGCTGTTTAACGTTTTTTATTTGTACCACAAATTGAGCACCAATATCAATTGTGATCTACTGTTACTCGTTAATCTTCCTCCCCATGTCTTATTATATAATTTGAAGCATTCATTTTAATGCCCGCGAGTTATTGCCATCACTCATAAAAATTTTGATATTGCGTATCAATACCGCCTGACCTTTTCCATGCAACCCGAGAAAACAGCATCTGCACAATCTTGTTCAATATTGTTTGAATGAAATTGGACCACATGGATGGTCAAATCCATTTCCTACAATTAGACCTATAAATTATATATTGAAAAATACACCAGTGGATTGTTTATACTTGTGAAAATAGTTCATGTAGGTCGGAATGAATGAATACATCTCCATAGCCTGGTTTGGTTGACCACTGCATAAGGGTTTCCTTGTGCAAGTCTGCGTATTGGGGGTATTCGTTGCTCCGTTCGATGTTGGCTCACAATTTTGTTTAGATTATTCATGCTTTACATAAACACTGTCCATTTAAAAGCATACCGAAATGCAGAATTGAGGATATCTGTACACAATTATGGACATAGGATGATCGTTCATTACTCTGACGAACGGCATCTGAAGAGAGCAGTGCCACCTAGAGCAGCAATGACCTGATCTTTACTCTTTTGATCTCCATTACATGTGCCATCTTTATGAGACGATCCACGCCCTTTTCTGGGTGCCTTTTGTTCTTTTACAGAAGTACCTTGAGGCTGGCTGTGACTTGGAGCTGTTATTATTGGGTAGCCAAGGAAAACTAACAGAACTGGTATAAATCTTTTCCTAATCAAATTGTTTGAACTCGAACTCCTATTTATTCGTCCCTCAACCTTTAATATTCTAAATTTTGTAGGATCCATCGGTGCTAATGGAGAAGCTAACCACTGATGGGGACCATGAGAGCTACCTCGAAAGAAAGCCTACGGATGCAGGTGAAGCTGACGGTGATGAAGACGATGATGACGACAACGAAAATGGAGACGGTGAAGGGGAAGAAGAGCTGTCATCAGAGGATGGAGGCGGCGATGAAATCAATGGTAACAAGGAGGACCCTAAAAAGGGTCCAAATGAAACTACTGGGGGTAGTGATGGGGAAGGAGAGGAGAACGGCGGGGATGAAGATGGAGGCGATGAGGACGATGAGGGTGAGGATGATGAAGGGGACGATGATGAAGAAGAAGAAGAGGACGGGGAAGATGGCGGGGAGGAGGAGGAAGAGGTAGTTGAGGAAGAAGACCAGGAGAATGACGAGGAGGATGAGGAGGAGGAAGCAATCCAGCCTCCAAAGAAAAGGAAGAAGTGAGGCGTTTCCTCTTTGGACTTCCTACCAAAGACTGCAGAAAAGTTCGAGTCCATGATATTAGTTTGTTTTCTTATGTATTAGGTAAACCTCAGAACTTCCATATGCAAATCCTACGGTCCTAAATCTAACGTCATTTACTCATGCAAACCTGACAAACGGTCACGGGACAACCCCAATGACTTCATTTGGGCTTCATCTGAGAGAAAGGTCCGTTGCTTAAGCCATTCTGATGACAATTGTAGTCCTTGTACTTCTCATCTTTTTATCGCAGTTCTGCAAAATGGGGAAATTCCGTTTCTTGAGCACTTCTTAGCCGGGAACTTGAGATTATGTATTACTGTCGGATTGCAAAATAAAGACTTTCGCAAAATTTTCATGCTGCAATTTGGTGCTTTGTAATGTGGGAGTTTTTTTGTCTAAGGACCTTTCCATTTGAGGGCTGACCTTTGGTAGCAATTTATTAGCAAAGAATCACTGCAATCTTTGTTGTATATGAAGGTAAAGTGTCAAACGAACTGCTTTCGACAAGAAACCATATTATGGTGCTGGTGGTAGTTCTTGTTCTAAGATGATTTTTAGTTATAAACCAAGCTATATTCATAATATCTCGCTCTCCATCTCAGTTTGATGCAAGGGCATCGGCATATTATTGCCAGTGCAAGCGAAAGGCTTTTGGTTGTCAGTAGGATGTTATATTCCACCGTGGGCTACGGGCTGGAAAACTTAGTCTGGAGCTTAAGCTCAGTCTCAGAACTGAGTTCTCCAAGCTTGAACGGCTCTGCTAAGCTCGAGATAGCTGAAAGTAGAAAGATTTGTTTTTCTTGTTTTTGCAACTTCCAATGGAAGGGAAAGAAACCGTCGAATTCCCAAGAGAAAACTCCCATGTAGAGGATCGCAAGGCTAAACTTCCGTATAGAAAACCATTACTACAAAACCAGCCGTCATAATGAGCAAAACAACCTGCCCTATGCTCTTCAAAGAAAGCCTATTTGAGCCTAGTTACCGATAGCTCTGAACTAGCACAGATCGCTTCAAAGGGTGTCGAACCTAGTTGAATGCAATTTCAATCCTTTGTCAAAACCAGTTTAGAATAGACTTACCATCTACGCTGTTAGCAAAAAAAAATAATTAGTTCCAATTATCCTAATGTCCACAGATCCGAATAGGTTGGAGAATGACCAATTTTGTATGAAATTGATTATGATTTCCACAAATTAAGCAGAAGTACATGGGCATCATTAGAAACCACATACTTGGTGCTTGTGGCTTTGGTGCATAAAATGATATTTTGGATCCAAATCAGTGATGCTTGAAGTTTAATCCAAGAAGAAGAAAATTTTATGAGCTAGAGGCCTGGGTGGAGCCAGAGCAAGAATCTTTTAAACTTCAAAAAATTCATCGAAAATCCCGGCCGGTTGAGAATACTTCAGAGGATCTAGAACTTTGGTTGTGTTTGTTCTTCTACTAGTCCAAAAGAAGAAGTACCCATTCCCCCTTTTCTGAGAAGACAGAGTTGGCTTGTCTGGTTATCAAAGGTGCCCTTATTTCAATGGATCTCTCAGTTACATCTGCGATCCTAATGGGCAGCTAGCATCTTCCTCCTCCAATGCAAGAGATACAAATGGATCATTTCATGCCACCTTATCCTAATTCCAGATCTAAAGAGTTACGATTCAGATATTAGAATCGAAAGCAAATTTGGATTTGAGTTAGATTTGTCAAGATGGGATTAGAATATGCGCGGCAATTCAAGACCGCAGAAAGAGAAACTTTAGAAAAAAAAGTTCTGATCCGTAGCAAATTCTGAACCTCAGAAAAACCTAGCTAGAGTGTTGGTCAAAGTCCTGCTCTAACTCAAATTATCAAGACTCCAAGTTCAATTCGTGTCTGCATTCTAGTCCAGACACGAGTTCATTTTAAGTTCTTCTAATATTTTTGAACTAACCTCATTTTACCAAAGTGCGTGGCAGCATACAAAATTACATTTTATTTTTCATTGCTTAAAAGCAGGGCGAAGCCACAAATTTCTGGTTAAAGGGTACTCGTAAAAAAAAAATTAATTTTCAAAGAGCATCAACATTTAAATGAGAAAAATTGTCCTAAGGCACCAATATAATAAGTATTTTTTGTCGCTCCGTGTGGGCAATTGCCTACCCGTCTCCTACACCTACCTTTGCCCCTGCTTAAATGAACTTGGTCTCTTCATGTCTCGCTTTCAGAAAAGGTTCGGCGTTGGTGAGTTGAATCCCACGTCGTAAGTTGTCTATGTGACAAAGGTGGTGGAGTCCTTTGATCAAGGATATCTGATGCAGAAAGCAGTGAAATAAGGGCCCGCCCTCTCCTGATGCCCAGGCATATACTTGTTGAACCACTGGAAGTCTGAATCATCCCCAACACTCTCAAACATGCTCTTGTTTCTCAAAAAGAAATTAGTAAAAACTGGAGACAATTTCTTTTCAGAATTTCTGTTGATATTTTCCAATTTTCTTACCAAAAGTTATTCTTACTTTTTTTTTTTTTCATAATGCTACAGCATAGTGGTGACAGTAGTACTGAACTTTAAGTTGATAAGAAGTTGGGCATGACAATGGCTTGCAGCACTACTAGAAGTTTGGGACTGGAGAAGGCCCATTGCTTTAACATCACATCAGCCAGTCTTTCCCTTTTCTCTTTTAGAGTAAAGCTAGGAGACACCTGGTTAGTGCCTTTGATTATTGTTCTTTTCATTTGCTAAGGTAAGATACCAATGCAGTGGCACACTGGCTTTTACTTTGTGGTGCACGCGTGCATGGTTGTCCTTGCAGAGCAAGACTTGGGGAAGCCATGGCGGAGCCAGGTCCTCCATTCTGAAACTAGTTACAGAAAACTTGTTGAAATCTGGTTTACCATGTTGGGAGTTTAGAATTAGGAGATTGGGATCATCAGAACTGTCAAGAGTTCGATGAGATCTCGAGTATTTTCTTAATATTTCTTGGCATCATCTAAGGGTGAGAGCACCCTTTTGAGGTTGAGAAGCATCCACACTTGTAAAATGGAAAGTACTACTTGAGCTTGCATCCGTGACTGTTACCCTTCTGTGACAGAAACTTGCCTGGACGAAGCACTGTGAATCTATTGTGACTGGCAGCAGATTTTGCAACAGGTATAACTAGAAAAAAAAGGCCCTTCTTCCTGTAGCTAGATTTTTCTGCAACGTTTTTTCCCCCCTTTCTAAATTCTATCTTATAATACGGCAGCGCTCAATAATTTGTTGTCTTTAGCGTAACTGTATATAGGAATTTTGGGGACATGAAGACATTATGCAGTTCGAGGACCCCACTGGGTTGCGTCTCTCATGAGGTGCTAATTTTATCTTATCTTTGAGCACTAGGAAAACGTTCAACACTATCCTATACTTTTTTTGGGACCTGTAATCCACTAATCAATAATTTCATCCAAAAGAAGCACTACATATCTCTTTCTCTCAATCAATCATGCATGGGGAACATCTCTCAACAAGAAGACACCCTCAAAACAATCACACCATCAGGTTGGTAGGACTCCTGAAGGATCTATAACCTACAGAAAGGTACATACTGTTTGGATCTTAGAGCAACTGATCTACAGGAGTAATGTCAGTAAAACAATTAACATTTCATCGCGTAGAAGTCCATGGCTATTAGAGCAGACTAATTGATAGAGTTTTACAGAATCCATGGCCTGAACCTTCCAGAGAGAAGCACTAAAACATGTAAGATGTGTCTCAGCCAACAAGAGCAAGATCATCTTCCTTCTGTTTTCCCGAAAGGACAGCACAGTGTGATTCAGACCTTTGATTAATCGTCTGACAAAAGACCTTACCAAGCCAACTCCACTGGGTCAAGTCAATTGGCATAAGTGCAGGATAAATTCCACTCACAGGGATGTCTCAACTTTTTGACATGGCTCCTTCTCCCCAAAGAACTCAGAAAAATGCTTCCCCATTAAAGCCATGTCCAAGGCTGACCCACATGCCTTTATGGCCTAAAGGGCCCCCTTTTTTTGCATTGTAAGCAATCACTTGCAGGCATCACATTGTGGGCTGTAAAGGTCTAAAAGGCTAGAAGAATCTGGAATCCACTTTTTTGGACCCTTAGAATAGAACAATTTGGCAACCATTACAAGCAACACAGTACTAATGCTAACCCCATCTATGACTAAACATGATCAATCTTTAAAATATTTCTGCACCATTAGATTTGGTTCCTCTTGATGTTTTCTGTTCTTTCTTATGGAAGTTTTTTGCTGTTCTTCTGTCATGTAACTAGTTATCCATTGCTTTATTCTTTGATTGATCTGCTTCATATTTCTTCGATAATTGAATACAAGTAGGAGGGATAACTTCCAGTATGGTGGTTTTTGTCGACTAAACATGATTAATCTTGGCAAACTTTGATGATCTTATGGTACAAGTTATAAGTTTGCAAATGGGTTGAATCCAGTACTGGGGTTTTGCCATTCTTAGTTATACTATGCTGCATTTCGGAATCGGATCGGGCATGTACTGATCCGATCTCGTCGCCGGGCTAAATTGCAAGCTACAAGGAGTTAATCCCCTTCTGAGGGTTAATTAATTGAAGTCTTAACTGCTAACTACTAAGAGAGTCCAAATATATACAGCTTAGATGACGGAAGGGGTATATACTTTTTGAATGGCTGAGAAAACTCTTGGCAACGTGAGGTTGGGACTAGACAAGTATCCTCTTTGGTTCCACACAGGTCAAATCCAAGTTGGGGGAATTTGGCTTTGAATGAAATTCAAAAGGTGAGGACCAAAGACGTACAGGCGATTGAATTTTGTACTTGGTAGGGTAGAGTTACCCACACAGTCTGACCTAATGTTAGGCTCTAGAACAACCCCAGTTAGTGTCTCTTATTTATTTATTTATTTATTTTTTTGGGATTTAAATCTTCACTGAGGTTGCACCTTTCCCAAAGAATGAAAATTATTTTCTGGTTTGCACTTGACATGATCGCCTAATTCAGGTCCAGAAAAAAAAATTTGGAATTTTTCTCGTTCACAGAGCTCTGACTTGTCTTGCTTCAAGGACAGGCCTCAAATATTGCTAGATATTTGAGTTTAGACCGCCATGCCTTGGGAAATTGCAAAAATGGAACCTGTCATGCTTTTAAGAGAGGCATTTGGGAAAAGCTTTGGATCAACTAAATCTTTTATATCCATGAAAATGAAACTGGATTTGGCTTTTAAATAAGTTGGTGTTGGTAAAATGTTTTCACAATGCTTTTAAGCCTCTCCAAGAGTGAAGACTTCCTTTGGATGTTAGGTGAATATTTCAACTCAAACTGCTTGAGATTGGGTTCACAAAGCCTCTTTCCCAACCGTTCAGAGCTACTTCGGAACATTGGTGAACTTACGGTTACTCCTTTCAACTCGAGTAACGTTCGAAAACCGAATTGGAGACTGAGCTTTGACGAATTTTAAAACAAAAAAAAAAGGAAAACATCTGCCTATAAAAGGCCAAATGTAATAAACAACAAAAAGAAAATAAGCCGAACGAACATCAACAAATCATGGTATCCCAGGCAGCTGCCATATACGTTGTCGATTCAGCTTGCATAATGACTGACAGTTCTAAGAGTCAACTTAAGACTGCCAGTTTAATAGTAAAATGGAAACCTCACTTTCTGTTCAATTTTTCATACAATGAGATCACTGACACCTTGAAGTTGAAGGGGGCATAACATAGTTAGTCAGAGTGGCTGACGATATAAGTTTCATTCTTATGGGCCCTATATGAAGGTGCATTGTTTCTATATGAAAGAGGAAAAGATGAGGAATCTGGTCTCTTCAAGCATCAATGTTCCCCCTCAATAAGACATTGTAAACATGCATTTCCTATGTGGGTATCTAATGCACGTGCACACACACACACACACACACACACACACACACACACACACACATATATATATATATATATATATATATATATATATATATATATATATATATATATATATATATATATATATATATATATATATATATATATATATATATATAAGGATGTTGAAAGGTTGATCATGTAGGGCATGTTTGTTTGTTGAAACTGGGTTTAGATCTTTTAGGTGTATTCTCAGTTGAGTGCACTTTCACGCCAAATTCAGGGGAAGAAAATCATGCTTCATCTCCACTTTCTCCCTGAATTTCGAAGATGAAAAAGAAAAAGGAAAAAGTATTAAATTTTTTTATGTTATTGCGCTCTGCACAATGAGGATAAGCAAAGAGCAGTCTAGCAAAAGGGTGCCATGAGCGAATCCAACTCTTTTAGATTCCTAATGGTAAGGAGCCATGTGATGGCATCACGCCCGCACTCACCACTCAGTAATGTATATTTCCCAACAATGGCGGCAAAGTTGATAAAATTAAATCTTAAAACTTGCTTTTAAGTGGCATAGCATAGTTGATGGAGGTGGGTTATGTGTAAACAGGGTGTCTTAGATTCTCGTGGGTGTTGCTTTCTTGAACTTCCAAACGCGGGGATGTCTTCGATTCTCGTGGGTGTTGCTTTCTTGAACTTCCAAACAACTTCCAAACTCAGGGATGCTGCGTTGAGCTGACAATTCAGGGATTTGGAGACGGGGAAGAGCGGATTTTCGAACCTTTTTTTTCGGGTGGTAGGTTGTTAATCTCTCGCTCATCATTTGTAAGCGTTAAAGATTTTGTATCTTTTTAAAGACTACTATGCACTTGCCAAATACAGATAAGAGATTATATTTCAAGTTTAGTTTACAATTAGAATCCAATAGTCTCCCCACCTGATCCAAGTTTCATGACAGGAGTTTCATACAAGCCAAAACTCTCGCTCTCTCCATTGTAAACTAGAAATCCCACTGAACTTCTTTAATCTCGATTTTTTAATTCTCATCTTCTTCTTTCTCACATTCTCAGCAAACCACTTTCGAAACGATGTATTGCCATCCAACAAATTAGGAATCGTTCAAAAGAATTATATCATCAACAGCAACTTGCAGGGCTGTAGAAAGAAGAAGGCCAGAGTTAACGCATCTTCTCACATCTCAGAGGATTCCTCGATGCTGACAATCCGCTATTTTTTTCCCCTGGGATTTCTTTTTCTGGGTGGATTTATAATGGCCACAGGTACTTCGTCTTTGTTCCTGACAGGCACACTACTGTCGGGCTTTTACCTGGATGTGACACCCTGACAGTATCTATACGTGACATCACATGGTCCATGTGCATGCGTCCACCACCCACAAATTATTTTTTCCCTTTCTTGTTACTGCGAATGCTGATGGATCTAGTTTCACTTCGATCTGCAAGGGATTCGATGGCCAAATTCTCCAAGAAGCAAAGAACTCTGTGCCGTGTCAGTTTTCTTGAATTTTCAATGTAAGTTCTGTTCTATGCACAAGAAAATCAAAGCTGAGAGAGATATTTTCACTCGATTTCAAAGGTGAAGGTACAGACATATTGGTCACAACTAGATCAATCAAACACGATATCAAAATGTATGAATTATTTAAAAAAGAAATCATTTCTCTCCTGTGAAACTGTACAAGGCACTTGTGGTATGTCCAGTTGAATATGCTACCAAACTAAATATACGTAAAAGTAATTCTGTCTATTTTGCATATGATTATGATTTTTGTTTATGTTTGCAAGAATCAACAGTCAAAACTACTTGATCGTGATGGACATACAAGTACCCAGATTTTTTTTTTTTTAGGCAAAAAGCGATTTTATCTCAAAAAATATGTTTTGGAGTGCCATCCAAACCCCTATCTTAGTAAATTAAATAATTTCATGATATTAAATCTAGCCAAAAACAAAGAAGTTGGCAAATTAATGGATCTCATTTGCTATATTTCTGATTCTCTCTCTTTCACATGTATACAGTCACTGCTTCAAAGGATAAGGCTGTTAGTTCTCATCCTCATTATGGACGTAACCATTTAATATGATCATTCGCAATGGCCGCCTGTTTTGCTTAAATAAATGGTAGTCGCATGAGTAACCCTCTGTTTTATATCCCGAAGAAGAAGAAAGCTTTGTTATTTTCTTACGCAAGGATCAATCTTGGAAGTACGTGCACGATTTTCAGAAAAAAAAAACTAAAAAAGAAGGCAATCTTTAGTTGAACGCTCTGAACTGCTAAGTTAAAAAAACAGAAGCTGCCATCCCCACCCTGCCGCATGAACGCACTCGTCTCAGTCGTTAACCAGTTCAACAATGGAGAACCATAATTTAAAACTCACCAGTTATGAATGGTGGGAAAGTGGATAGAAGAGGCTGAAAACAAGTTCTCTTCAAAGATGCGCTTGATTCAAATCTGGATTCTGATACATCTCTTCAAACTCGCACGGAAAATAGTGAAAGAAGGTGAATAATCTTTGATTTCGCCTTGAAAATATGACCCGATTGAGCTTATGGTCCATGAATTTGCCAACCTCTCGTTGGAGATGTCAATGAATCGGATTTGGATTAAAATCACAACTTACTTTAAAAAAGTTAAAATATAAACGAATTTAAAATTTTATTAAGAAATCGGGTGAGATTCAGATTTCATGAATACCATTTGGTTTGATTCTGAATCAGGTCTGGTTTTAAATAAATATTCAATCGTGTAATGAGTATCATCAATATGGTCAGTTTAAAATTTTAAATTTCTTATATCTAATGCCCATATATTTTGAAAGTCAACTCTTTAACATATCATAATATAGCTAAGGTTCAACCAATGGTTTAGTCGCATAAATTTCATTCACTAGCATTTGAATCCAAATATATGAACATCCCATGGAGAGTACATCCGATTTGAATCTTATATTCAGTACTTCAGTACTTCTTTGTGTGGCGAGACAATCATTGATCAAACAGGGAAAAAAAATAATCAAAGATATATTTGGTAAGGTTAGAGGACAATACAAGTACATTAACTTTATGATGAACATAGCACTTGAAGCAAATGACATTGCGGATGCTATCGCTTTTGCGATTTCAATGCAACATGTGATGCATTTTAAAAGATTATGTAAGTGCAGTGCTTTTCGAGTACGCGTTCAAAGGAAAATGAGGACTTACATAGATAGAAAAAGCAGCATGGAAAACCTTTGGTTGTACTTCTCCATCTCAAGTTATACATCTAGGGCGCTTTGACTTACACAAAAATAATAGTCCTCGTAAGCTTCACCTATGAATCTTAATTTATGTGATAGGGACGCATCACACACTATCCCAAGCAGCACAGCTATATATATATATATATATATATATATATATATATATATATATATATATATATATATATATATATATATATATATTGTCTTGCTAAAAATCATGGCGAAAAGTACATTTACAAGGGCGAATTACTTGATAATGGTTTTCATACCTTTTGCAAAGGTTTTAAATTATTCAATATAAAAACAAATAACAACCGGACCACATAAGGAACTGGTTGATTTTATTTTTTCTATATATATATATATAGAGAGAGAGAGAGAGAAAGAGAGAGAGAGAGAGAGAAAGAGAGAACCGATAAAATGAGAATATATAACAAAATTTGGGGATAAGATGTCCCCCAGGTACAAAAAAAAACAATCCGCAAAAAAACAAATCACAAAAACAGAAGTAGAAAGAAGAAATATACAATATAATGCTTAGAAAAAGAGAATCAGAATGAGAGAGGAGAGGACAGACGGAGCGGCACTATCACCCAGCCGCAGACGAGCATCGGCGCTTCAATCGAAAGGTGAGAAAGAAAGAGGGGTATAGTTTTCCGGTGGTGTACTGCATAGGAGAATAGTCTGATTCTTTTAGGATTGTCCTATTTCCCCAAATTTGATTAACTAAACGCTTAAAGTTGGTGAACAACTTTGGTTGGAGTTTTTATGTCAGAGAGATTTGTCTCTAGAGTTTCACACTACTTTTCGCTCAGTCATTAATCTCAATCATTTATTTCCATGAGATGATAAAGCTTATCTAAGTTGGGTTTTAGCTTGAAGGAATGGCTACAAATTATTGTTTATGGGCCATCAGTAGAAAATGTTATTACTTACTATCTATATAGATATAAAAAAGTGGAAACTCTCTTGAAAGTCTGAACTCCTTGATCTTTTTCATGCTTTCTTTGTAATGAGTTTTTTTGAAAGCTGTTTCTATGTTTTCTCATAGAAAAGAATATGTTTGTCTTCCCTTGTGCAACAGTCCCCCCCCACCCCCAACTTCACAAGATCTATTAAAACTTTCGTAGCGAATTAAAATCTTAGGGCATATTTGAGCGATGGAAAATGACTTCAGAAATAGACTGCTCTCTGCACTCAAAATACGTTGAAAGTGAATTCTCCTTTCTTCCCAAAATTCTGCCAGCCCCATTCTGCTGTTGATCTGTGGAGCCACTTAACCAAAATTGTCCGAGTGATAGTTGTTAACTTACATAGAAGAAACAAGTAGAGTCAGTCTCAGTTCGAACCAGTTTTTAGGGTCGTTTCTTGTTAGGATCCACCAATTCTAAAGTAAGCAATCTAATTGTGAAAAGAAAAGCGAGAAAGTAAGAAAGAATAGGAAAAAAAAAGTTCAATTTCAAGATGGAATTGAACGCATACAAGATCTATTTGAATGATCGATCATAATACCTAACCTTTTTAAGACTTGCAAGTGCATTATCCCTATGATTTTTCAGATCTTCCAGACTAATGGACAACAATATGGGTACCGGATCCTAGTTCTTCTCTGCAACTGTGGACGAGGTTGGCCTGCATCAAGAAGTTCAGAAATGTGAAAGCTTTTACTTATTAATGTACAAGTATGGCGTTAACGGAAAAAGGGGAAACTTTTCCATTCGGAGTGGCTTACTTTTTCGTCATAATCCGAGGAACGACCACACGTTCCTGATTTTTTCTGATAAACGGCAGAGTTTTTCCACCGCCGAAAAGGGGAAATGTCAAAGTTCTTCTCAACTTGGAAAGATTGGCATTTGGCGGTGGAGCAGGAAGCGATTTCAATGGAAGAAATGATAAGAACAAAAGACATTCAAAGAGGGGATGGCAGCAGTCCCCTTCCCCACTTGGTTGTTTTCTATGGAGTTTTATGCTGTCGTCGGCGGGAAAGCAGGTGACGTCTTCTGCGTGGTGGGGTCGTCAGACGAAGCACCATCTCTCTCTCTCTGGGTCACAGAGGTCATGAAAGAGAAAAGGGCGAGTGAAGTGGATTCCATATTTGCACGGCACCAACTTCCTCCCACCTTTTTTTTATTTTTTCCCTTTTGCTCTCAGAAGGTCTGCAGCGTGGAATGTGACGCCATTAGTCGTTGACTGTAGCACTGATTGAAATGTGTAGACGTCCTCTAAAAATATTCGAAGAAAAAGTGTGCGTGTGTGTGCAAGAAAGAGGGTGAGAGGGCGATACGAAAGGTTATTGATTCAGGTTCAACTTGTTCCCGTTGCTCTTCTTTCTTTTCTGATCGATCTTGTCAGCCGCGAGAGGCCGTCCTGCGAAGACAAGACTTGACAATTTTGGAGAAAGAGAAAGGGAGGAGGACCCGCTAGAGAATTCGCCCTCTGCGTGTGAGTGTGTGTGGGTGTTGACAGGGAGGATCTCCTTAATTCAGTTTAAATTTCGGGCATGTTCGCCATGTTCTGGTCGATGGGCTGGTGGTTTTTCTGGCCACCAGAATCCAGCATGAGGGTGGAATTCGCTTTCCTTGATTGATGAGTCTGCCTCAGGTGAGATTTCGTGCTCCCACTCTGTGTCTCTCTCTGTGCTAAGAAAAGCATCGTCTCGTGGGGTGTTCAAGTAATTCTTTGACGATGGAGCTGCATTTGCTCGATAGATTCTTGGGGCTATCCGTAGTGGGAGAACTTGTTTATCGTGTTTCATGTTCCAGCCTTCAAGAGAAGTTTGCGTGCATGTACTGGCTTCTGCATATATTTCTCCACAGGATAATAGAGCCCATCTCACGTTTTTCTTTAGAATTTTCTTTTCCAGTTAAGTCGACGAATAGTGAAGACTTAGTTGCATTCTGTTGACGTTCCCCATATCGTCTTGATGAGTTTGTATTCCTTTTGATCCGCTGATTGTTTTACGGCTTACGATGCCTTGTTGATGAAGTTTGCTTTGGTGCTTTGATTTCTGTGGTCGATAAAGTACCGCTTTGCTTTCTGTGCCTGAGAAAGTACGATTTGGGGAAGTCATTCTTGTTTTTCTTGTTCAATTTGGAGAGGGTCGATACTGCACGAATTCCTTTTTACTTCTATTGTGCTGTTGGTCTATGGATGCTAGCTCGATTCACCAGTAGCTTTAAGCCCCTGCCTCTATAGTCTGCTTTGAGCTGCTCTTCTAGATCAACATGTAATTCTTTTTTTTTCTGGAAACGTGGTGTCCTTTGACTAGTATCATGATGATGGACAGGAGGAATTCCAGCTAGAACATGATTAGCAAGCATTTGATTTATGGGGCATGTTTTAAGTTAGATACTATTCATTTATTGGTCGATTTTTTTTCTTTCCATTATTATGGTTGTTATATACGCGAACATAAGATTCATGGATCTTAGATGTTTTATTTTCTTCGACTCCTTTGTTCGGTTTAGAAATTTCTTTACTGCTTTGCTGCCTCTTGGAATAATTCTTTATGGTTCCTTTTGGCCTGCTTATTTGCCTTATACATTTTCTCCTCAGTACTTTTGTGGTAGGTGGCTATTTGTATTGGCTTTTACCAGCTGAACAAAGCGGAAAAACAATTTCAAGCACCATGAACTCTCCAGTAGCACAGTTTGCCATCTCAGGGAGGATGGGTTTGTACGAAGCAAGTCATAACCATTGGGGACAATCATTTAAACCTGAAAGTAGCCTCACGTCTATGATTTTGGAACCAGAAAAAAAAGTAGACATCAGAGTGCGCATCAGAGTTTGTTAATTTGGCTTGACATGCTGAATCATGTTGGGTTACATTTTATAGGTAGAAGATTCACTTCATGGGACACCAGAGACTTCAAAAAGTTCTGATCAAGAGACAAATAAGCCGAATGATAAGGTGAGTGTGTTTTTGCTCTTTTTGGTTGACTGTTTGTAGACCTTTTGTCATATGACATTAGTTCTTCCTATTTTAACCTTGCTTACTTTTCTTACCTCATCCAATTAAACTTCGACCTTTTAACTATATCATTTTGAAAGTGCTATTTTTGAGCACTTAGTTAACCTATGATTTTGTAACCATCTCTCTCTCTCTCTCAACCCTTTCTTCTTCCAATGTTTGAAGCTTGGAGAAGTTTTTTTGTACAACATTTAAACTGTTTCAATCCAACACATAACGGATGGATGTATTAGATTGTGTACTTTTCAAGGAACATAAACCATATCCCCTCTTCTTTTCCTGTGGGAAATGGGTTTGATTTCTATTCTATGCAGTATTTTGTCTTCTAAAATGCACATACATAGTAATTACTTTTTTCTTTGTCCGCTTGTTCAATGTGAATCTCATGTAATCTTATGTCTTGTCTGTTGAATGTCTAGGGACAAACAATGAGTTGTTGGTTCTATTTTCTGAAAGGATTACCCTGTTATCAACTATTTAAAAATTTGGTGTTTCTTTAGGCTTCAAGTTCTGGTGAGAATTTATTTATGCTCTGCTAGTGTAGGTGTCTTACTGTTTTCTTATCTAAATTTGATATTTGCGGTTACTTTTAATAGCTATAAGTGATCAATCCTCATGATTTCAAACTTCCTCATGTTTTTCCATGTCTTTGTTCCATGTTCATGTATGTTCATATTTGAAATCTCAGATAAGAACTGATGGGTAGTTATTCTAACTTAATAAGTATGTCTCTCTTTCTCCTTGGCATCAGTTTTCTGTTTATATCAAGGTTGATGATATGTTAAAATTTGCAACTGGGTTGTTGATTGGGATAGTATATATGCAGGTGCTCAGGCGTTTGGCACAAAATCGAGAGGCTGCACGAAAAAGCCGTTTGCGGAAAAAGGTAAGATTAAAGTATCTGTGTAAGTCAATGAAGCAAGATATGTTGGCACTATTATGATTCATGTCCAATTTGATGTTCTTGTAACAGGCATATGTTCAGCAGCTAGAGTCAAGTCGTTTAAAGTTGACACAGTTAGAGCAGGAACTTGAAAGGGTGAGACAGCCGGTATGTGGGCCCCATGCAAGCTATTCCGCTTCTTTTTTCCTTTTCTAATTTTGATTTGACATTTATTGAACTAAATACTCAATTGGTGGTGTTGTACCAAATACAGGGTGTACATTTTGCTGGAAGCTGCGCAGATTCCAATCATGGAATCCCTGGAGCTAGTACCAATACAGGTTTAATATTTTTAAAGAAATGCTCTTTTATGTTTGTTTTAACTAGAAACAGAAGATTAATTTTTAGAAAACTTGGACGTTCCTAAATGGCATGTACTTTAATTAGTTAATAGAAGTAGTTCTGTATTGTCACTATGAAATTTCATGGCAATTACTCTGATGGGTCTATACCCAAGATTGGAGATGGAGAAAAAGTAATACTCTAAACATCTTGGGAGTATATTGATACTCTTCTTGAAGAAGAAATGGAAAAAAAAAAAATCCAGTAGGGACACGATGCTTTTGCATTCAATATGAACACACTTACACACAAATATACACCATTTTGACACTTTGGGGTTTATATTCTATGCCTTTGTTTTCAACTTTTGATGTATTGCCATGGGAAATTGTAGGCATTGCAATGTTCGAGATGAACTACAATAACTGGGTCGAAGGGCAAAATAGGCAAACTCGTGAACTTAGAGCTGCTTATCAGGCACATGTGACTGATCTAGAGCTTCGGATGCTTGTGGAAACTGGTCTTGCACATTATGATGACCTTTTCAGCATGAAAGCATTGGCAGCAAAATCTGATGTCTTTCATCTACTATCAGGCATGTGGAGAACTTCTGCTGAGCGCTTTTTCCTTTGGATTGGTGGATTCCGCCCATCAGAACTTCTTAAGGTCTCAGTTTGCTGTTTTATTATTTTGCTAGTTCTTTGTCTTTCTCCTTAATAGCTAATGTATTTGCTTGTGGCTTAAGGTTGGTTAATATAAGTTTCGAACATGCTTGTTGTTGTTTGACTGTGAATGTAGTCCTTTTAACTTTTTTAGCACTTTGTGTGCCTTTTAAATGTAGCTTTATACAAAGTATTGGTTACAAAATTTTTTCATGCCTCATTGAGGCCTAGCTTCTAATTTTACCATGTGTCCATCTTTTGCCATCTGTACCATATATGCTCTTACAAGTTAGCTGGTCTTTATTGTGGTACTGTGTCCTTCGTTACACCTGCCTGTATGCCTGAAAAGGCATTGTTGAGTCTATGGATGTCAGATTCAAATATCCACTGCTGGGATGAAGAAAATATGCTAGTTTTCGTTTTTTTTTTCGCTGCAAGAAAAATATTCTAGTTACTTGCTATTGATGATGGAAAAATTCAACGTTAAGTCCATTGCTACCTTGGAACTTTATACTGCTTTACTACAATTATTTTTTGTACCTCATTGTTTCAGCTTCTTTTTTATATGAATCCAAGACTCTGCTGCTACTTTTGCTAAATTTGAGGAATGATTTAGTTGGTTCCTTCATTCCTTGTACTTATTATTCTTCTTCTTTGTTTTTCTGTTTTATCTATTATTTACACCTACGGAATATTATGATTTGAAGTTTTGAACTGTTGTCAGAACATGCAGCTTTATTATCTTTGATTTTATTTCCGTCTTAATTCTGAACGTCACGACAATCTTTTCCTTTTTTGCTGATACTTTCATTGTTGTACACCTTAAACTGATATCATAGCTATGAAGTTGGCCTTTATTTTGGCATCTTTATTGCACTGTCATTCCCAAATAAACTTGCAAAAATTTCCTCATAAAAAATTAAAACCATGCATCAAAAAATGGAAATTTCTAAATCATAAATATCTGAAAATTATATTTCTCTGTTTATGAACATGTGAATCTTAATTTCTTTGGATGGTTATAGTTGTTACTCTTTCTTGTATCCTTGCTTGTAAGGTCATTTTGGCCCTTTTGCAGTCTTTCTCCATTTGCTTACCTGAAACTTATATGTTCTTCATCACATGGATTTAGGATGTTTACATCCATGGTTATAGGGGGTTCATTATGTCATGCTATCCTAGCAGGGACTATAGTCACTCAGTTTTATGCTATTCCTAGTATGTTCAAAACTCTCAGAACTGTTGTTGAATAAGTTCACAACTTGTGGTGGGAAGGATCAAACACCAAGCTTCATATCACAATTTTTTTGGGAATCTAAATCCATAAAAATATACCTACATCCATAAACAAAACGGAAATCAGCAGCACATGAAAACATTTTAGCTCATATGAATAAAAATTTTCATAAGGTGGTTCTTCAATATCCTGAATTTTCCATGTTGTTGTTTCTTAACATGCACCTCAACATGCATAAATTCGATTTGTATCTATTGGGTTTACATTTGCACTCTATTTATTAAGAGTTGGATATACCAGGAACGGTTGATATATCTGCAAATTTGATATTAAGGGGTCTGAAGTAATGTAGCTTGCATCTTCTGACACTGTACAAACAGTGTCATGCACCTATTTATGCCATATTGCCTTATGGTTGTGTTTTCCTCATTTTCGTACTTGCAGATTCTCAGGCCACAACTTGAGCCTCTAGCTGAGAACCAGCTCCTGGCTGTTTGTAGCTTGGAGCAATCATCATTGCAGGCTGAAGATGCCCTATCTCAAGGAATGGAGAAATTGCAGGAAACCTTGGCCGAGGCGTTAGTATCCACTTCTCTGGGCTCATCAAATGTTGCTGACTATATGGGGCAAATGGCTTCCGCCATGGACAAACTGGATGGGCTTGCGAACTTTGTGCTGCAGGTGAAGTTTCTTTGTTCAGCTATGTGGGATTAATGCACTTTGAATCAGTTTTCCTTGTTAAATTTCCTTTTAAGTCAGGTGGGATTTAGTTAGGGGGATGACCACGTGAATCCGGATTCAGCAAACTTATCTGTAGGGAGGGAGTAAGAAAAGAAAAAAAATCCCAGTGAGATTCAACTGATTAGTCAACTCATTACCATGAATAAAACTTTTGAAGCAGGCTGACAACCTGAGACAGCAAACCCTGCAGCGGATGTATCGGATCCTGACAGTCAGACAATCTGCTCGAGGCCTTGTCATTTTAGGCGATTACTTCCAGCGTCTCCGGGCTCTAAGTTCACTTTGGACAGCTCGTCCACGTGAACCTGCCTAAACAAACAACCTGGTCTGCTCTCGTTTCCAACGTGTGCCTTCCAGCTCTGATTTCTCTGAAAGCATGAAACGGAACCGTACAAGGCAAGCCATTGTAACTCAAGGAAACATATGAAACAGCAGCTGCTATATTGATGAAGCATCTTCACTGAAGCTACTTGTAGTATTTATCTTTGTTGTGTTAGTTTTCTGCTCGGCAGAAAATTGTATATTATGGTGCTAAAGTTGTGTCCTGTTATTTTAGTGAGCATGGTGAAAGAGCTGTGTCAATTAGTGTTCACATGTGGAGAACATGTCATTAGTTCCAAGTAAGTTTTAATTTGTAGTTGTCAGTATCATTTGTGGTGGCGTGGTTTATGCATCGATGGGCTACTGTGATGTTGTCGGGAGTTATAATCTGTTGTTTGAGGTGGATCATACAGTTGCGAGAAGAATGTCAATTCAGGTCCAGTTCCTCGCGTCTGTGGAACTGCAGAACAAACGCGGCCCCATTTTACCAAGCAATGGATGCTTTTGGAGGCTTGAAATGCTGAAAATGCGTGTTCGTGGACCTGTGTTCCACGTTTGCTCGGATGCCCTCAAACAGCCGGCTTCAGATCCTTACTTTTAAGGATTCGAGGTACATGTTCGAATCAAAGTGTGTTTATTTCTGGCGTTCTCTGGATAATGGCAGTGATGGAAAGTGACCTTAAGAAATCAATATCTTCATCAGTGAAGCCGAGGTATTCACTGGAGACAGTTTCCTGAGCAAATTATAACGATCTATCAGTGACAGTTATCACTTCGCTTTTCTAAGAAACTCAAAGGTCAGAGAAAAAGAAGAGTGAGTGAATGAAACCAAAAGGCGACGAAAGGAAATTGAAAATGGCGTCACCCGGACTCGAAGCGGAGACCTTCAGTGTGTTAGACTGACGTGACGATCTATCAGTGACAGTTATCACTTCGCTTTTCTAAGAAACTGAAAGGTCAGAAAAAGAAGAGTGAATGAAACCAAAAGGCGACGAAAGGAAATTGAAAATGGCGTCGCCCGGACTCGAACCGGAGACCTTCAGTGTGTTAGACTGACGTGACGATCTATCAGTGACAGTTATCACTTCGCTTTTCTAAGAAACTCAAAGGTCAGAAAAAGGAGAGTGAGTGAATGAAACCAAAAGGCGACGAAAGGAAATTGAAAATGGCGTCGCCCGGACTCGAACCGGAGACCTTCAGTGTGTTAGACTGACGTGATAACCAACTACACCACGACACATTGCTTGTTTATTTTTGATAAGGAGATGGATATGTTCATGAATTTAGAGGTATAAAGGTAGAGTGGATTTGGTCTCTTTTCCACAATGTATTGTTGAGAGGTCTGTTCTCATCGTCGGGTTGCAACGATAGAGGTAAGCGTTTCAAAGTACTGCCCCAGCAGTGATTTTCAGTTTCAGCACTGTGGCAGGATGCCTATGCCTCCAGTAAATATTCAAACCGACTACACATCATTTTCCAATCTTTTTGTTCTCCTCTCCATTTGAGACATTGCTGTTAATTGGATTTGTATCTTGTACCAATTCAAATCCAGAAGACTTTGGACGTCGGATTTTAAATTATTTGGTCTCCCGTTTCAAGTTTAAATATGAAAAAGTATAAGTATGAAAAAAGATATGGGACATAACTCAAAGATCTGACGATGACTGAGGCCTGGCAAACATCGAGGCCATTCATAATGACAGATGTGTGTTGGAAGCTTTTGCAATATTCGTGGTGGTTTTGCATAGGAAATGCCCATGCGGTGGTGAGTCGTGGATTGGACCCATTTGAATCCCACGGAGGGGAAAAGAAATTCCGCCAAAAAAATGTATAAGGTAAAATGGAACAAGCGACTCCACTGGGGATCGAACCCAGAATCTCTGGTTCCGTAGACCAGCGCCTTATCCATTGGGCCATGGAGTCGTGGTTGACTATGTTCACTAGCTTTAATTACTTGGCTGCCTCAGACGCACTGGATCGTCACTCCGGCTACCATAACATCAAATCCACGCCAGCTTGAAGACCCCAAGCAAAAATATTCGGACTTTGATGAACCCAATACCAGAAGAAGCCAAGGGTGCAGATTATCCGGTTATCTTCTCCGAGTTTTTTTTTTTTTCTTTCGTTTGCTTTTCTCGGTTATACTGAAAGAATCTGATTTCATGTGTATTTATCGTATCTGCATTCGGACCTCTGCTCTTAAGGAGGTTTCATGTGAATCCAGATTGCGAGTTTGGAAGACGGTATTATCTTAAAGCGAGAATTGTGAATCATAAGGTTTGAAGTGACATCGTAATGCCAACAGTCAGATGCAGCGGAAATATAATAAAACAAACTGTACGAGTCCAATCACTCAGCTAGGTCCATCAATTCAGCAAAGATGTTCTCAGGCTACTGTACCAAAAAGTAGAATAATCTGATATTGGTTTAGTTTTTTCTCTTCGCTTTGATGAAATCTTTGTCATCGCAATAGTGATTTTATAAACACCACAGTGGTTTCCAATTCAGAAAGAAGTTGTAATATGCAATCTCCCTTTCAACATGTGATAGAACAAGTATCAAAGGACTGTTCATTTGCAGGAATCCAACATAACGCTGGGCAAACTGGTTGTGATAGTTTTGCATCAGTTTCTAGTTTCTACCGAGCAGGATTGGCCGATCAAAAACAGGAAAATGAACAGTGTCAGGTGTCCAAAGGTACCACAACGAATAGTGAAGGGTCCATAATGCAAAAGATGTCAACAGGTGTATACGTATATGTATGTAGGCAACTACATTTGCAGACAGCACATGCCTCTCCCAAGAACTCATCTTCTTCACCCTAAAAAAATGGCCTTCATCTTCTCCCTCAATACTAAATAGCTCATCCTTTTTTCCTTGCTCAAGGTACACATCCCGCCCACTCACTATCTCTCTCTAGAAAACTCATCTCCTGCCTCTCACAGCCATGGATCCATCGCCTCGAACCACCTGGTCTTTTACCACAAGCATCCTAAGGTTCGTCCTTTCTAGTGTTCATAGTTAGGTGGCTGTTCCTGTATTTGGCGTCTGGGAGGTATTGGTTGGATCTTACAGCCAAGGATGGAAAAGGTCAACAGCCGCTCCATCTACCAGTTGAACTACAATGACGGCCTGAGGACTTCCATGCTTTCTCTATGTTGCCATGACTTCTCAATGTGAGTCTCATTCCTCGCTGCTGCCACCCCTCCGGGCTGGCAACGTCAAAGAGGGGGAAAAGAGGTACGTTCCTGCAGACTTCTTCTCCTCAGGGACAGCGAGAGAGAGAGAGATGGCGGGGTTAGAATAATGGCGTTGACGTCCGACTTCTCTGCCTTATTTAATTCTGGATGGCAGGATATATCTATCCAATAAGTTAAAGTCGCGATTGAATAGATCTTGAGGAGTATCTGAAACAGCAGATCGCAGACAAAAACTTCACGAATTCACAAACTCTTGCTCCAGTTTTTCACAAAATTACAATATTTTAGCCCATAATTACGTGATGCAAGAGAGAAGAGATCAGACTCATAAGTTTAACGACGCTTTGACAAAAAGTGCACGCAGATCTGAAGAATCCCCAGTTTTTATGTCCATTCACAGGGGAAACAAAGAATACTAACTTCGTCCTCCACAGAGTTGGATCAGATTCTACACCAAGATCTCGTCAAATCCCTGACATTGCATAGTCCACTGCATCTACAAGGAAATCTGCAGGCAATGAAAAAGAAACCAAGATGTTAACAGATCCTGCTAAGAAGATAACCGTAATTACTAGATCCAAACTTCACAGGGTCCCAGAAGCACTAAAGACCCTTGATTGAAGTTGTCAAGACAGGACCACTAAAAGCATCTTTTTTATTTCGTCCATAAATGCTCGCGCTAGCGAGAGAGAGAGAGAGAGAGACCTGCATCTTCCTTTGTGAAACACATAGGTGGCTTTATCCTGAAAACGTTGCCATGAAGTCCACCTTTTCCCATCAACACTCCCAAGTCTGAGATATATACCATGATAACTTCAGAAAGAAATCAACCAGAAAGAGAAAAGTAAAAATAATAGGTTCACCTAATAGCTTTACCTACGGGAACTTGCTGTGGTAGGCATTCAACATATTACCTTTTAATTTTTCAAAGATGATCGAAGTTTCTGCCTTGGCTGGCGTCTTCATTTGTCTATCAGTCACAAGTTCAACCCCCACCAATAAGCCCCTTCCTCTTACATCCCCAATAACTACAAAAAGTTTTTAACTTTTAGAGGAGTCTGCTGCTAGTCACAATAAAAACAACTCAATGTCCAAAGGGAGTTAAGTCACAAATTAGCCTATTAAGTGGACAGTTCATTTCAGTACAGTGAAATAGAAAAGTGCAAGAAAAAAGGCATCGAAGTAAAGAAGACTTTCTGAAAAGACTTATTGTATTATATTTATACTCTTCTCAATACAGAGGAAATTGAACATGAAGAAAATGCAGATTGTAAACCTATTTTCAATAATTAAGAAACAAAGTTGTGATTAATATGATTTCAGAAAGGAAAGGCACTTTCAGATCAAAGACATTAATTTGGATAAGATACAGTAGCAGTTGTTTCATGTGGACACTTACCATCACCAATTAGCCATGACAGCAGTTCGCCTCTTTGTGGTTTACAGACAGAAAGCTTACACATGAATGACCAGCTCTAATGCATGCAGGATCTCTTTCATCTGGCTAAGACATCCCATGGTCTAAAAGGCTAGAAATGCTGCTGTATGCTGAGGGGTTGAATGAGGATTAGGAAGGACATTAACAGCTGCACTTTGTAGTGTGCAAGTTGGCTAAAATCAGTCATACAGTCTACAGCTAGAACTTAAGTTGGTACAAGGCGCTTCACACACAGTCTAGCCCATGTTTGACCAATTTCAGCTTGAAGATGAATAAATGCTTCCCATAGCTTCTTCACTTGACACAGAAAATTTCAAACGGGCAGTGGAATTTAGGGCCTAAGTTACAGGACGTTTCACTTTTGCCACTGCACCTGCGTCTACACAACTTGGGTGCGGGTGCAGAAGCAGGTGCGACTTCGACTAGCACCCACAATCGGTCAAGAAGAGTCAGGTGCGGTCAGCTACACCCGATCATTTCTCCATTTTCAACACGCATCTGACTCGCGTTTGACTCAAGTCGGGTGCGGTCAACCCGTGCCAAGTCTATATGTGCCCTTTTTATTGTTTTTTGTTTTTTAATTATTTCATTATAAGTATTGAAAAGGGGGTTAGGGCACCGCCCGATCCCTTTGGAATTCGGCCTTCCATGTGTGTGTGGAAAGACTTGATAGACGATGAATTTCCGGCAGCCATCAGTGCAACGGCGACCTGAGACTGTCTTCCAAGAGCGACCTTCAGCCCTTCCCTGGCACAAGGCAACCGACATTCAGTCCTCTAGAAGCCAGTGTTTTTCTTTTACCAGTTTTTAGTCATTCAGTGACCGGCGACAATGATATGAGACGGTGAGCTGTCGTCCAGTCCTCCGACATTCCAAGTTGAGTTTTATTATTCTATCAAGAATCAACCACCACCCTTTTATGTTCATTTTTTCACTGTTGTCCTCTTTTTTTTCAGTTTCTTTTTTAACGTGTGTGATGACTGATGAATAATTGTTTGCTCTTGCTGCAACCCTTTTTTTTTTTATATTTACTGTGTGTTTTTCAGTTCTTATTTGTGATGTACCATTTTTTATTGTCTGAAATATGTAATTGTTTTATTGCTGTTTTTATAGTATACGCTATACAGTTGTTGTAACTTGCCGTTTTAAAATTTTATTTTACACTTTTACTGCTGTTTTGTATCGTGGACATTGTTGGCTGTTGGTTATAATATATTAATATATAAATTTTGTTACTTGTATTACAGGTGCAGCCGTGTTCCACTTTCCAAATGTTAATTCTAATTTCTGCTTTTGCATATATCTAGTATGTTATATTACTAAGTTACAATATTTACTATATATAATATATGCGGTTCTAAACTTCTAATATGGTCGTATGCATTACATTCTATACATTAATATAACTTAAAGACTCGTTGAATTGTTGATTTGCAATTTTAAATTTGTCATTTGATAAATGATAACTGTTTATAGACAATTTTGCTATATATATATTTATATAATAAATTAATAATAATAATAATAAATAATCTCACCGCACTACTGCACCTAAATTTTTTGGGATGTGCCGCTCCGACACCCGCATCTGCACCCACACCCCCCACCTATGTGACATAGTTTAAGGCACTACTGGTTCTTCAACTTTTCGAAAACTAATCATAACACAGCAACCACTTGGGGATGTGCAAAAGTCCATCTTAGGTTCTAAAATGATGAAAACAGTTTCATTGTGCTGAACATCAACACCATAACAGAGGAAGGCAGAAGAAAAGGTCAAGGGAGCACTGGCCTGAGAGAGAGAGAGTAGGGGTGGGTATCGGGCCGGGCCGGGCCGGGCCGGGTCGGCCGGTCGGGCACGAAGCCCGGGCTTGGCTCGATTATTGATGGGCCGGGCCAAGTACCGGGCCTGGTTCACCATGTCCGAGGCCCAGCCCGGCCCATTTTGCCGAGCTGGGCCGGTTTGGTCAAATTGTTTGATCAAATAAAAAAAATCTAAGAAATGTATGTTGAGTTTTTTCTGCATGAGTTGCAGGAAGTCAACATAAAATTTAAACCAAGGTTATTATGGAGAGAGCTTGAAGCTCATCTTCTCTTTCGAGAATCAGTTATGAACATATTTAGCACCCTGTTTCATTAGCTCCTTTTACAAGTGATATCAGCCCAATCAAGCAATGACCAGGCTATAGAAGTCATAACCGGGCCCGACCCGTTAAGAACTCGGGCCAGGCCGGGCTCACTCAAGTTGAGCTCCATAACAAAATTTCTCGACCCGGACCCGGCCCGACGCCCAGGTCTAAGAGAGTGGTGTTTCCATGTAGACTCAAGAAATTAAAAAAAAAAACATGCTGGGCAACTAATAGAATGGGCATAGAGGATAATGTCTACCAAAGTAATGTGCAGATACAGCATCAACAATGGCATCTTCCAAGCCAAGTCAATACTGTAGAAGGACAAAAAATAAATGTGTATAATATAAAATTATAAATAACAGGATCAATAGCATGGTTCTTCAAAATATATCCAACTGTGACAACTGACAACATAACAAGAAATATAAAGAACAAAAGATGATCGTTACTTTCGTGTTTCTGCTGAAGATATCTCAAACGATCAAGCAGGTGGGAACCAACATCAGCACAATGTTTTTGACGGTTCTCTTTGTCAAGCACCTTCAGTACAGCAAGTCCGCCAGCAGAACATACAGGGTTCCCACCAAATGTATTGAATTGAATTTTTTGTGACATTACATGTGCAATTTCTGGTGTTGTTACAACTGCTCCTAAAGGCAGACCATTGCCAATACCCTGTTAGTGCCAAAAGAAACAAGCTTAAAAGCATGGACAACATCCAGCACGTTGTTCCATATGTAAATCCTATGCACAGTTTGATTAAACTAGCACAATGTATAAGGTAAAAAGAATCGTTATATGCAAAATCTGTGATGAAAACGTAGGAACCTTTGCCATGGTGACAATATCAGGGACGACACCCTGTGTTTCAAATCCCCAATAATGACTTCCAATTCGACCAAATCCACTCTGTACTTCATCTGCTATGCATACACCTCCAGCTTTACGAACAATGTCATATACCAACTTTAAATATCCAGGAGCCAACTCAACTGCCCCTCCAGCACCCTAGACGGTATTGAAACAGCTTAAGAGGCAATAATAATAGTAATATCGTTAGGTTATGAAAAAAGCAACCTGGAAGGTTTCTGCAATGAAACCTGCAACTTGACCAGCGGTTCCGTAGTCGATATGATCTTGCACCTCTTTGGCATAACGGACACTATCAGAACCAAATACACCATGATATGGATCTGGGTTCATAACATGGCCAATTTCACCCTGTGCAAGTTTTAATGTTTTTAGTTTTAGCAAACTTGACACAAGGACAGTGAATTCCTTACTGGCATGCATGTAAGTGAAAAATTAAACAGAAGAATACCAAGTGCCAACAAAAATATGAAACCCAAAAACGAAAAAAAAAAAAAACAAAGAACTGTAGAAAGCATAAATAATAAAGCTCTTTAATCTTCATGCAACTGAGCGACATTCAACCTAGGTGTTCTTTCTTTTTACTTGTGTTGGTTGATAATCATTTACCTGAAGTTCTCAGACAAAAAAATGTGATCTAGGAATTAAATAGTGAAACAGAACAACTGTGAAGGCTTTAAAGTAAAAGAAGGAATGGATTATGTATATAAATTGTCCACACATATTGATTCCTTGAGGATATCAAAATTGACCGCTAGATGAAATGGTGAATGGTATAATCTATGTACTTTATTTTGCAAGAGCAATACACTTCTCACAATCAATAATTGGCAAAACAGAATGAGAAAATTAATAACAAAGAAAAAATTGTTCGACGCACATGCGGAATCTTCACCTAAAGAAGAAACTATGCAACATCTACAGTTTAGAATTTAAAAACAATCATAGACCAGAAGCTACTGCCAACCTGAGGTATGTTGTATTTCCATGTTTTCAAGGCTGTCAACCCAAGTGTACCTGAACTTCCACCATGATATGCATTTCTCAAGGCAACCATCCTAACATTACCAGTATAAAGGCGTGCCATAAGCATTGCTAGTTCATTTGCTTCAGTTCCAGAGTTTACAAAATACACAACCTGTACTTCATTCATCAAAACAAAACCTTAATCAGGCATAGTAGTGCAAGTCAAGTGACACAAGATAAGATCCTGGCGTACAATATAGGATGCTAGTTTATCTTCTACTGCTAATAGAAAAAGTAAAAAATGCAGAACATAAAATAATGATTAGACAGAGGACTGAAAATATATGAAAATAAAGCTCAAGCAAAGTAGCTGAACTGCAGGATTAAGATTTTTAAGTCATTTTTTATTAAGTTCTACTGCTCAGTGACATTATTCTGCCTTTCAAATGAATGAATGACTCAAATTTTGTTTTGAATAAAATGCAAAATTAATCAATTTTAGTCAATTCCTTTAACAGCTAATGTAGATATCTGATCCTACTTTTCCTCTTGTTTTTTCTTCATTTTGGTTTCTTTGCTAACACAATCCAACATTGCCAAGCTGAGGTTGAACTTCGAACAACTTATTCTGTTTTTCTATATTTTTTGTAGCTCATCCATTGAATGCATCGCATACTGCAACTCATCACCAATATTTACCAACATGAACAACCGACTTCCAATAGAATATCCTTTTCAGAATGGCTAAAAACAGCTGTGGGAGTTTAAATACACCATGATAAATCACCAGAAAACCATGTTCCTACATGTAGCTGGACGTGTATCCAACATTGACAAACTTAGAGCAGATGAAGGCTGCTTAGACAAAGAGGAACATAACCTTTAGATCTCCAGGCATTTTAGAGGCCAGAGCTTCTGCATATTCTGCAATAGCATGGTGCAGGTATATAGTTGTGGTGTGCTGGAGCAACTTAGTCTGCTCCATGATGGCATTAACAACATCTGGATGACAATGTCCACAAGATACAGTAACGACTCCTGCAATAGCGTCGAGGTAACGCTTTCCATCCTCATCAAATAAGTATTGCATCTTGCCTTCCACGATATTGAGCTGCATAAAAAATGGGGAATTAACAAGTAGGTTACTCTGTCCAGTGTCTCTAAGATACCATAAGAATAGGCTGCATAACTAAGATCATGAACACGAGTTATATCTGTCAACGAAAAGGTAAAGTGAGAATTGGCGGCGTTTTTCGTCAACTAATATCTGGCCTTTCCACAGCCACAACTAGATGGCGAGCGCCATTGACAAGTACGGGAACTCTGTACAGTTTGGTTTTGACAGCACAGTTCCTTCCTTGAAGACCAACATCTGAGAAGCGCTTCTGCTGGAAAATGGTAGTCAAACTCTTTCAGAGTTACGTGCATACCTACCCACCAATGGATGCTACCATGAAAAGACGAAAATCATAATCGTTCTGACAATGCAAGCAAGAATAGTTCGCGTCGACCGATCTCCGCCTTGCCTAAACCGCCATGACAAATAAAAACTGATGTTCTTGATTAATTTACTTAACACATGGGCCTCGTCGTTTCAGCTTCCCATGGACACCAAGGTTCCTTCATTAGTGGGCATTATTTTCGCCGGAAAATGATGGGTCTATCCATCTGGCACAGCCACGCAGCTTCATTTCAGACTCAGCATTTCCTCATAGCGTCACTTCCAAGAGGATATACATCATCAACTTAAATAAACGTGTTTAAAGATCACCATCCAAACACACACGAAATCTTTTAGCAAATCCAAAGGAACCGATTTCTCGAATTCTATTTTATAAACCAGGGATGGGATACCCCAAAAAAGGGAAATCTTACGGGTTTTTGGTAGTAATGGAAGAGAGAAGGGCCCAGGAACTTCTTCCTCTTCTCCAAAACCTCGTCAGCCCTCAATCCATGATAAGGTTTGGGCTCGTAGTCGAAGGGAGGCATTACAGGGGGTGCAGAGACCACCGAGTAACAGCGGCGGATCTCCCGCCACCGCTCCCCCCGGTGCTTGACTGCCCTGCTTAAGAACCTTAGATGGATGGGCATGGCGGACTCGCAGGGCTACGGAGAGAGAGAGTCAGAGACAGAGAGATGCAGAAGGCCAGTGGGCAGCGTGCAACACTTGAAGTTCCCGCAGGGAGGTTGATGGGTGGCAAGAAAATATTTTCAATGAAACCGCCTATTATTTCATCGGTATCACAGAGTGAGGCCTTGGACGATTCAAAACTTATCAACCTTCCCAACGAGGTCCGCTAAACCCGCGATGGAAAAAGGTAGTTATCTACCATTTGAGAATTGAGACGAGTGAGATGATCAAAGCTATGAACGGAGGTAGGAATTTGTTGTTTTAAGGGTTAAATTAACAGAGGCTAAAATATAGTTTTTTAATTTTTATATAGGTCAAATTAAAAAAATTAAAACTTATAGCCTCTGCCCCTGATCCTACTGTCCCAAGTTTCTAACTAAAAGCAAAGCTCTTTTTTACTATCTCTAGTGTTTACTATGAGCACCACCAACCCCAAGCTTTACAGAGAAAGCTGAAGGGTCTTTTTGAAGTTTGGAGAAGATTCAGGGTGTCTGCAGCGATTATGGACAAAAGTATGGTTCCTTGCGCAAAATGAAGAGACGATAAAACAAGGCTGGCCCGGATTCCTGACCTTTGGAGTTCATTTTCCGGAAGAGGTAGCTGTGACTCAGTGTACCGGAGGGAATCTGGCCGTCAATTTGTCAAAATGTATTTAAAATGGTTTATACGACACTCGAAATAGGTAAAAAAAAGGAAAGCGAACCAGCCGTACACGTGGATCTTGGCTGTTAACTTGTCAGCGTCAATGCTTATCTATTCTACCCACTCTGCTTTTAAGACGAAGGTAAAAAAGAAAAAAAAAAAAAACTGGCAATTATTCCAAAACCTGGTTTTGCTCTCCAAATCTGGTTTTTAAAGTGTTTGGAAAACATCAAAATTTGGTTTAAAGAAAACCCAGCTCTGACAATACTTGGTTTTACGCAAGGACATGAAAAACTTTGATTCCCTTTTAGTTTATTCAAAAACCAAGTTTTGAATCTGTCATCCAAACAAAATAATAAAATTTCTAAAACTTATTAAAAAACTTAGGTTTAACCTAGTTTTGGGTGTCATCTAAACACCCTGTTAATGTTCTTATATTTTATTGTTGATGTGCTCTCCTTTTATTCTTTTTCTTCAAATTTAGAGCTGTTTTGGGGCCCCGGATTGTGAAGCTGATACTGTTTATGTTATCGGAAAAATCTGAAGTTGATACTGTTTATGTTACCAAGTTTGGAAGAACCTTTTCTGTCCTGAACATAAAGTATAGTATAATTCTTTGTGTTTTTCTGGTAGAGAAAGTAAACAAATTCTCCTCATTGCTGTAAGGAACACAGTGTAATCATGCACTAAAGCTAGAGCGGATCCCTGACTAAATAGCAACTGTGATTTGTGAGAAGCGGTGATATTGGTCTAATAAAATTTTTTACGGCACTCGGCAGCAAGCTGGTAATCGTACTGTTTCAAGTTTTGGCCTTATGTAAATCTATGATTACCAACAAACGGTAGCTCAGCAGCCACGAGTATTGATAAGAGTAACTACAGTCCGATCAGCTGGTTACAGTTAAGAGGTTCAAGGATAATGCAGATGTTTATATCAGCAAGACTAATCTGAAGAACAAAATGATCTGAAAAGAATCCAAGGATCTTCGTCTGTGACATCTACACATTAACTGCATGCTAGTTCTCAGAACATAATTTACGATTATAAGGTGGGTGTTTGATCACCTTTTACTTTAATTTGATTCTGTATCATTAGGAACAGAGGTTCTTAAATTTAAGACCATGCTTTTCCCCATCGTAAGAATTTCCTTGGCAGCTCAATTCCGGCAACGATGGAAAGCTGAGAAGGACAAGCATTGGATCTTTCAAACAGATTCCTAGGACCAAATTCCAACTGAGCTCTTTCATCTTCAGTCGATTGGACTACTTTTTCTTCACCATAATATGATCTCTGGCTCACTTCCCAATTCAATAGGTAATATGTCTAATTTGCAGAACTTTTCTCTATCTTTTAATATGATATCATCACCGATACCTTCTAGTTTTTGGAAAATCGATGGTCGATCAAGTGTCAAAATGGCCAAGAACAAATTAACTAGGATTCTTCCTGTGGAAGTGGGGAATTTGAAACATCTTAATATTTTAGACTTCTCTAGGAACGAGATCCCTGGAAGACTTCCCAACACTTTTGGAGAACTTCAAATGCTCACACAATTGATCTGCGGTGTAATGCATTAGAGGTAGAGGGCCCAATTCTGAACTCCTTTGGCAAATTGCTAAACATTGAATCTCTTGATGTTTCTAAAAATTCATTGATGGGTACCAGTCCAAAATCTTTGGAAAGGCTCGCATATCTCAATATCTGAATTTTTCTTTCAAAAGGTTAGAGGGTGTCATCCCCAGTGGAGGAGTCTTTGGGGATCCCACAGATGATCAATCATTTCTAGGAAATCCTTCACTCTGTGGTGCACCCAATTTTCAGGTGCCTTTCTGTTCGAGTCCTGGTAAGACGAACTCCAGAAAGAAACACACTTCGCAAAAAGTGTTGATAATGGTAATTGCCCTTCCAATGGTTTGCCTTGTATCTTTGCTTCTGTGCTTGCTTCTAGCAAGCATGAATCAGAAGAGGACAAGAAGACAGGCTTCTGTTGTAAAAACACTAGGAAAAGGTCAGTGACTGTCACATATTATGATCTTGCTACCGCAATCGATAGTTTCAAAGAAGAAAACTTACTCGGAGCCGGCAGTTTTGGTTCAGTTTATACAAGAATTATGTCTGATGGCACCATTGTTGCAATAAAGATTATAAATCTGCATTCTAGCAGTGCATCAAGGAAGTTTGATGCCGAATGCAGAATACTAGGCAGAGTCAGGCACAGGAATCTCGTCAAGATCCTCACCACATGCTCCAATCTTCAACTCACATTAATCAGATACGAATGAGCTAACAATTGGGTTTTTAAGATCGATTAAACTGCAGTAACTATAGAACTGGCTGACACGTCGATTTTCGTAATTTTTGGATGATTGGGATACATCAAGCCTCTGATTGGGAGAACTTGAACTAATATTCAAGTGATATGGAATTGAAGATGAACACGTTTTTTTTTTTTTTTTTTTTGCTTTTGAAGATCCAGCGAACATTTTTACAAAATCATTTGGGTGTTACACGGGGAAGATTAGCTTGATTAACTTGAAAGATTACAAAGCAAAGGAGAAAATCTCGAGTGGGAGACTCAAAAGCGATCTTTGCCTATCAAACAACGGAGATTTGCCTATAAAGCGGAACAATTCCCTCTCAACTCTCAAGCATTAACTAATAAGAAGAAGGGTGCTTGAAAATAACAAAAAGGAGCGGAAAAAAAGAGTACGCATAAAAAATGCAGATCTCCTGCGAAGGAAAAAAAAAAAAAGATTGTGGATGTGAGATTTTGGGTATTGAACCCGACGTGAATCGAACACGCAACCTTCTGATCTGGAGTCAGACGCGCTACCATTGCGCCACGGATCCACTTATGGAAAAGCGTGCAGACACGTATTAATTATTTGAAGTAATATTTTTGGCTTCCCAAACCTAAATCTAGGTCCACTCTAGGTTCCGGTTCGCTTTGTGAGTATACATGAACGGGTTGGGTTTCGTATGGTTCTCATCTCTGATTGGCAGGATCATAAGGGGAGCTCAATTGATATTGATTTTAGGCTTCCACAGCCTAATCCAATACTGGAGATCCAATCCCGATTTCATATAAATACTTATTAATGCTCTTTCATGATCGTCGTAATCCGAATCTGACATGTATATGTTCATGGGTTCCTAATATGGTTTAACACTTCAACTACGTCCAATTACCGTTTAGCCAATTGGAACCAGATTCAAGTACGGATCAGCTTCTTCATAAATATACTTTTGGTTGGATCATCTTTGGCGCCACCACATGACTCTGTTCATAGAAAGAGAGGAAGAACAGTAATGCTCAATGAATCCGCTCCCATTCATTGGAATGTGCAATTTGCATCTATTTGACACCTGCAATTTTGGCAGTATAAATCCACAGCAAAAGTTTAAGATAATTTGTTCCAAGCAGGCAGGAAGCAACACAATGAAGTAATAAGAAATGGCAACATGGAGCAGGGGGACTTAATTACATTGATGTTTGCAGTTCGATGATTCTATTTCATTGACTTGTTCTCAACATGGAGCAAGAAAGATGAGTAATCAGATTAATAACTCAAAAAAAAAAATCCTTTAATTGCTTTGTTTTCATTCATTAAACATTTAAACTCATTACGAGTACTGCAATATCCATAAATTTTTGCTGGAACTAATTTAACAGAAGAAACAACAAATTTGTTCAATTGAGCTGCATCAAGCAATCCTGTGTTCAAGATTGGTCTCCATAGAAAAGTCGTTCCTTGATATGGTGCCTATGGAACTTGACTACGATTGCAGAGCAATTCGGGTACGCAAACATTATGGTAGCTCAAGGTAACAAAAGATCATAAATTATAAAAACAGAGCTTGTAGAATACGAGCTTCCTCACTAAGAACGGAAGTACCCAAGCAAAAGCTTCCAATTGCAGCTTCTTAATCACAAAAATGCTCTGAAAAATGAGAAAAGTTTATGCCAATCTTATGCTTTTGCAGGCAAAGCCATCACGAAGAAAAAAAGGTTAAAATATTAAAAAAGCAAGCATGCATGAACTAGATATTCACCATTTCTTCTCTTATCATGTAGTCTAGCAGGAGTGGAAAGTTAAAAAGTAACAGCATTTCAAGATTCAATGTGGAAATCTTGGCAAGGAACATAAAGAGAGCACATGACTAGAAAGCTGCATCAATGTTAACCGAAGCATGCTCAATGAACAGAAGCAATTAAAATGATTGTCTGATTAAATTAACATCCTTTTCAGGATCTGCACCTTAGTCTGTGGTAGTTGTGGGCGTGCCCTTTTCATCTACCACCTCCAAGTTTGTGGTTGATGGTAGCTTTGTAACATGATGCTTACTGTTGGGTGGCGATCAACTGGAATGTATTAGCTCTGGATTCTGCTATTGATCTAAACATCTTTGAAAATCGGATGCAGACTAGTTCGTCTAACACAGAGATATCAAAATCTGTCCACGTTTAATCCCTAATCTTCTGGTAAATTAACTTGGTGCATGCTCATGGCCATTGCTTGGATGGCGAGCTCCATCAGTAGCGAACACAAAGTCAGCTGCTTTCTAAGGAAGAATGGAAGATGAGCAGAGAAGTTGAAGGAGGTGAAGAAAGGAAAGGAATGTGCCAACTGCAAACTTATTGACTCGAACTGGACTGATAGTTGCCTACGACGTCATCACGTGGAGATTCCAGTGTGGTAATTCGTTGATGTCAAGCGGAGATTCTCTCTTGTTTTGACAATACTACATGCCAAGAAGACAAAGACATGCGAGTCACTGTTCAACCACCATCTCTACCATTTCCAATTTTGCAGAAGAAGTGCAATTGAAAGTGGTTGGATGATCATGATATCCCATACTTTCAACAATTTTTCAAGAAACAGTTGTCTGATTATATTGCGATTTAGATGTTTTCAACATACAAATTGATCACACAAACATGTCTTCAGGACAGGCAATATGGATTTTCGATTTAGCCAAAAAAGATTCAGACAATCGATTTCAAAATCTCATGAAATTTTATCTACGCATTTGAAAAAATTAATCAGCTTTTATAGATTCATACATGCAAAGATTACCATACAGATTGCTAAAAAAAGAAGACCAACCAGTTCATACATCTACTGACTTTCTCCACTTGCAGGTGGTTGGAAGAAGAATGGATGTTATCTGTCTCTTTCTATGGGCTAAGTTTTTAAGTATCAAGCTTCATCTCGCCGGCCTGATTCAATGGTGTATAGCTGGCACCGAATGTAATTCAATACTTAATTTGCACTACGCATGTGCTAGATCATTAATTTCCTCCGGCAACTTGATCTTGCATCCAGATCTCTGCCACCAAACCGATCAGTTTCCATTGCATGATAAAAAGTTGTTCGTCCTTTACATTGGATCATCCTTCGCGGGGAGCGTAGGGTTGGTTGGTTAGTGAAAATCCAGTTACACATTATCAAGAAACAAGCATTTCACATGATCTCTACACTCGATCGCGTTGCTGTATAATGGAACGTTGCATAACAATGGACACGCGAGTTCTACTCCATCGACACATTGCACAATTTCCACAAGCATGGAGACGGCCAACGCAGCAGTCCCTCCATTTGGTATGGCAGAGATCAAAGCTTGTCCATGTTTTTCTTTTTGCAGAATTAATGCATAAACTTCCATCACATTTTGGCAAGGGCTCTAGAAGAAGAATTTGCCCTCTTATAGTCATTTAATCCTATAAAAAATTGAATGATCTTTTCCCCCTCTGAATCTGGTTTGTGTTGGCTTTCATTGCTCGACACAAGCATTAGGAAAGAGTCAAATATGAGACCAATACAAACCCTTCATTTTTGTGAAATAAAAGGTCACCGACACAGTTTCTTGCTATAAACTAGAGACGAAAAGGAAAAATAATTGTGACAATACCATGAGTACTACTCTTTTGAACTGCAATAAATACATAGCACTTTAATTGATGAGTATATCACTTTCCATCCAAATCAAGTAGCAACCCTCAGACCTAGAACTTGGAAAAGTTCTTAAAGATCCAAAACAGGAAAAAGGAGAAGGAGCTTCCCCATATTCCCGGTATCTCCATGAATTTATTGCTGGAAGACTTTTCCTTGGTGGTAACACAGAAACTACAGCGTACTGGCCAACAAGGTGGTCCAACTCCTTTAAAAACTCATGTTCGAGTCTTGGAGTGGTCACTATCACTCCCAATGCGCTCTACTTTTAGATCGTAAAAGGTCTCAAGCGTGCTCCTTGAAACCTAAAGAGTATGCATAAGGGGCAGTGGCCTCTTTCAAGGGCGATAGAATGAACCACTCACCCTTCTAGAAAAAAAAGCATTACAATAAAATGGGAACCGCAGGCAGTGCTCTTTAAAAGTAGTTTCCTCTCTAGCAGTTCTAAAAATGATCACATGTCTACTGTTTGTCTTGGAATTTTAAAATTGTCCTTAGCTCGTGACTTGCAAGACAAATTTGTAAAACGAGGCTTTTAATAGATATCAACTCTGGACGATTTCCATGCATAGATCTCTCTCTCTCTCGTCCCCCTTTCTCTCTTCCTCATGATGCGAGGAAACTACAAAGTAATTACAATGAATATCCGTAGGGAGTGAGAAAACCACAAAGTTTTAGCTTATTTGATGAATCAATAATTCAATATAAAGAAAATCCCAAGTCTTATAACAATCTAAGCAATATTTACCAATAAAAAAAAAATTAGTATTTACAATCGGTAAAGAAGGAACGAACGTCAGTAAAGATTTTTACCGATGTTTTTCAAACGTCGATAAACAAAATTTCTGTAAAAACACTGTCGAAACCATAATATTTTTTTTTTTAAAGGTTCTTAATCCAAACAATGATAGCACAATCTTACCCTTTTTTTGAACATATAATAAAGTAGTGTGAATGCGTTGCTAGAAAAGAGCTTTATTTCCAAGATCAATTAAAGCAGGTCTTCTGTAACTCTCACCTTCTTCTACCGCCACTGAATGCGATAGCTACCCTTCTCTTTTCACTAAGCTTTATTCAATAATGGGTTGACTTTTGTAATTAAAATTTCTTGTGAAAAGGCAAAAAAAAAAATCATGGGATTTTCCGGAAAAATAAAAATCCAGATTCCATTTTTCAGCTCCACCTTTGCACCCAATTAAACCCAAATTTATACCTACGTTTATGAATTTCCTACATCAGTTTTAATCTGTTGCCTGTATTTTTTTCACAATATTATCATTTACATCTTTAATGATCCTTTAAACCGAGCGTCGTTTTCATAAAATAAAACAATATTTCAATGAGAGTGCTTGTATCAAAAAACATAACATGGCCTCATAGATATGATGTGACAAAACCTCTTTTTGATTGGCCAAAGATCCACATCATCAAATTTAGAATATGAACTCTGACTTGAGATGCATATAAAGATTCATCATTCACAAAAAATGCCTAACAAAAGTTTAGGAACAAGGGGATATATATATATATATATATATATATATATATATATATATATATATATATATATATATATATATATATATATATATATATATATATATATAGGGGCGGTGGGATGGGGGGCCGCCTAGGCCACCCCAAGTACTTAAAAAAAATTACATTACAAAAATTGAAAATTTTTTGTTGAGTAATGTATTTTTTATATTCGGATTTCGTTTGGCCCTACCCACATTTAGTTTGGTCCTACCAGGATAAGTTTGATGAACCGTTTAGCCCGATTCTGAAAAAAAAATCCTGACTTTGCCTTTTTTTTTTTCTCTCTCTCTCTCTCTCTCTATATATATATATATATATATATTGGTAGGTACGTGAGCATACCAGTAAGGAATCATCTTAATCATGGATCTTTTCAGGATAATAAAAAATCAAAGAAAAAAAGTTGTTAATATCCAAAGTGATTGAGCAATCTAACTAGGACAATTATTATTTGACTAACCTGCCTTGAATAGGTGTACTTAACATTGGTTGCGCTCAACTGATTGTAAATCATTAAATTAGAAGGATAAAATTAGTGAGACCTAACAAAGTTGAAGCATCATTGAGTTTTACTGTTGAAAGATAAAAGCAAGAGGTAAGCAAGGAATCAATGTCCTCCATTTTCGTAGTCAATATTATATCTCGAGTTTGGAATTGTTTTGACGTACGCAGCTGCTTTCGAGAAAGTGACCTCAGCTTGATTCATGCAGGGAGTCTTCCTTTTTCATGAAAACTTGTGGAAGGGACCATTGGTGAGATTGCAGGGTCTTCCATTGGGTGCCTGTGTATTTTTGAAGTCTTGGAAATGTAATTTTGAATTTCACCTGTAAAACTTTTGATGGACTGGAACCCTAGTCATGCATCTCGGCTACTCTTATAGTAAAAAGAATAATTAATAAAAATTACTTTTACTCTTTGGGTGGTGGTGAAAAAGAAGGAAAGAACAATCACTATTTTATTTGGTCGATTAATTAAAAAAGAAGGGAAAGGAAAGAAAAGTAAAAAACTTGAATGAAAAGGAAAATGACATAATGGAAATAATGCTCTAATGTAAATTCAATTGGAAAGAAAATGAAAGACTTGTCGCTTTCTACCACCGTATATGTCATTTCTTTCTCTTTGTGCATACATGAACACCATTTTAGGTGATAGCAGCATATTTTTTTATCCAGATTCTCTTTTTACCAACATAGATCTGATACGCTGAGACCGATTTTGATCCGACCTTTTGTATATTTATGATCTATCCTAACGATCTCAAATCTAAGGTTTTCACCATAAACTATTGATATGACCAAATCTTTTTCTTTTTTTTCGCAGTGGTAAAAATCTTGTGCCTAAATCAATCTTAGATCTGATGCTATCAAACGCAACCTTTCGCCCGTATTCGGAGGGAAGCCAATGAAGTACATTCCATGTGCCGGTTACTAACTAAATATGCTAAAATAACTTGATGTTCATAAAAAACTCAAGATGGATTAATTATAATTTAATTCACATGTGAAGTGTTTCCAACGTTGATTGCAATTTGTCACATGAATCATGCTGATATAGCTCATCCCAACTGCCATCCTTTTCTTTTCTTGTCTTCTTCCCTTTTTTTCTCACCTTTTATCTGAAACTGTAACAATGGTAGAAAGAATTGCCGAGGGTTGGTGCGAGATGGACCTCACCTACTTCGTTAAAACAGACAGAATCGACCATTATTAGAGGGGAAGATAGTACCCAAACCACATATCATTATGATTACTAATTGGTAGAAGGACATGAACTACTTACACAAACCCACATAATTGGTTAAATTCTCACTTGAATGGGCCTAATAATACTATTTTCTCTTGTTCAGACACTTGATTAATGCCGCCGTAGATCTGTGTAATTTCTCATTTAATCGCATTTAAGTACTGCTTGCAGTTCTACAGTACTCCATCGTTAGGTCTTTGTGCTCAATCAATCTCAAAAGTTCATCCCTTCAATCATTTAGTTCATGCAACATTTGAACCAATCCAATTTACTATGGTACAAGTTAGGTAAGCTTAGTTATTCCTAGCCTTAATATGTAGTTGGATCCACAACTTGTTAGAAAGAATCAAGATCTCTACCAGGCTGTGGTTAGGCAGATCTCTACCTATTCATTCATTACACTAGCCTTCCTTTTTCAATTGTGACTTGTGGAAACTGCACTCGGATTGAGAGACTTTGTAACTGACTCCCCGAAGTTAGTACTTGCACCTCCAATCAGTGGCGGAGTAAAAAATTTTGCACCTCCAATCAGTGCCGGAGTAAAAAATTTTGCACCTCCAATCAGTGCCGGAGTAAAAAATTTCTTGTACTTCAAGGGAAACCGTATATAAATAAGTAAAAAGTAATAACGTATCAATGTATAAATAAGACAATTTGTGTGGGCTAGTGTGCCCAGACATGTCTGGTAAGCTCCAAAATAGGAGGCAAAAAAGTCTCTCGGCTGGTTCGCCATCCGAGACTATTATGTTGTCATTTCCTTTGGTTTAACCGTGTTTGGTCCGCCATCCAAGGAGCAAAAATCAATTACAAGGATGGAAGAAAGTAGCGTATCTTCTCGCAAGTGGCGGACCAAACACGGTTAAAACAAAGGAAATGACAACATGTCTAGTGTCTAGGATTAGGGTTTTAGTTCACACGCCACACAAGGGTGTCCGGATTCAAAAGCCGTCTCAGGTGTCCTGATTCAAAAGCCGTCTCACGATACCAAACGGTCCATTCTTTACAATCACCAATTAATTGGACTTTATTCCTCTAGTACGGTGTGAATTAAATCTCGCGACATATTGTTAGGTATACCGAAGCTGATGTACATTCATGTCACACAAAAAAATGTACCGAACTACGCGATGATCAGAATACCTTTAACCGACCAACAGAAAAACAAAAAAAGTTAAAAGTCCAAAAAAGATATTTCTTTAAAAAAAAATCTTTTTTTTTTTTTAGGTGCATATTGTACAGTCAACTTGATCTCTATATATACACATCCACCAAGGCAATATTAATCATGACATGCTCTAATCGAGTGGTAGTTTTACATGACATTTCACTCTCTATCTTAATTTCCACAGTTTCAATAAGTGGAGCGACTGTAGTCTTTGAATTTGTTAGTAGTTGCCAATTAATGTTATTAGTGTTGACATTCACATAGCATCAATAGATATATAGGAATAACTCATATATTAATGTACCAATATCATTAGGCTGACATGTTAATTGATGCATACGAATGATTAAGTGATATATATCGTTAGTCTATATATTTGTTATTAACTTGGCATTTTTATGGGACGAGATTCTTTCCTTAGTACTTAGATTTGGACCTGAATACTTGGAGTTGGTTTCAATGTACCTGAATCGGGATATGAGTCCGAGAGGGAATATTTGAGAAAGATGTGACACAGTTACATACAAATGATAGTATCTTGAATTTGGTTTTCAGTCTCGAATCCAAATCCAATGCCAAATACATAGGATCCAAATAAATGGAATTTGGTAATTGTAGATTCTAAATCCAAATCCTTTACACCTCTCTTTAAAGGGGCGCAGCTTAGCTCGTCAGATAGGTGACAATGGAAGTCTGGTAGTTTAATTTGATTTTCATGGGCACTATGTTTCTGGACTGCAAATGGTGGATGTGCAATACTCTGGTGAACAGGTGCATCGCTCCTTACCGAGGTCCTGAAGCAATCCTGAGACCGGATAAGAGGAAGGAATGAAGGGCGGCCTCTTTCCAGTATCTCTCCCAAACTCTTTGCATCTCTTTTCGGGGCGCGAAAACTCGCGAAACCTCCACGTGAACGTGAGATATGACCAAACAAACATTTTTTATATGATAATGTCTGAGGCCGAGGGGACAACAAACTTTGCTCCTGGCTGGTGATAATTAACTAGCTGATTGTGATTAATTACAGGAAAACAAGTCGCGATCAACCATAGGATGAATGCTCCTCGCTGAACCAAGATGACGACCAGTACTAACCGATAAAAGAAGCTCATATTGAAAAATAGAATAACTGTTTTAATTGAAGAAATACATAAAATTATTTGACTGCACCTTGTGAATACCGAAGGGTTAATGGAGTTAAAAGTAAGTGTGACCTCTCTGCTTCTAAGAGCAACATATTCAATATTTCCTTTCATTGATCCACAATCATGTTTCACCTTATTAGCTATATTCCGGTCGTAGCTTCTCATTTTCACAATTTCCAAATCCATCAAATGGCCAATATTTGTTAGGAAAAGATAGGTTTACCCTTGCTTAGATGAGGGAGTTTGGACATCATTTAATGAAAACGTAAGGATGAAATTGAAAATATAATGTGAAAAACTAAATATATCGTAATCACAAATATCATTTTTGAAGTTTTAAATGACGAGGTTATACATATAATATTGTCACAAGTATTGTTTTTGGACTTTTAATGGTGAGGTTTTTTTTTTTAAATATAATACAACAAGTTTGAAAAAAAAAATAAAAATATGATAAATTTTTAAAAAAAATTAAAAATCATAAAAGTTAAGGAAAATAAAACGAACCGAATAAGACAACATAAAAAAGTAAGTGGATAAACAACAAATAAAAAATGGAAACAAGCAGTTTGGTATTAAAACGTGAAACATGCTTAAAATGAAAAAAACTA
>JAANDH010000039.1:0-22776 GCA_011799765.1 Nymphaea thermarum
TGTAATTTTCTGTTCAACAGAAATTCCCGATCCTTAGATTCTCTAGCAAAAACCTTAATGAGAGCATTCCAAACATCAGCAGAACTTTGAAGTCCGACTACAAGCCCTAATACTTCTTCTGAGAGTGATCCAGTAATCCACCCTCTAAGAAGACAATCAGATTTTTTCCAGTCGAGAAATTCTGGATTTTGAACAAGACAAACCTCACCTTCTTCAAAGATTTCAATGGTGGAGGTCGGCTGAGAAACTTGTCCATTAATAAACCCCATCATGTCTTGGCTTTCAATAAGCCCAAGCATTTGGGTTTTCCAAAGCAAGTAATTGGTATGAGAGAGTTTGATGGAGATGAAATTGGCAACGTTAACCGTAGAGGGATATGGATACTTAGCTGCTCTTATGAAGGAAGAGGATGCGCCGGAAGCCATAAAGCAATCCTGAAGAAAACGCTAAAGACGTTTTATCCTGTCGCTGATCACCTATAGAACCCTCTGAAAATCGTGATATGCTTCCACGCACGTTCCTTCTTCTCCTCTCCTTTTTTTTAAAAAAAATTCCTCACGGATGTAGCTCTGATACCATGAAGGAAAATATGCAAAACAGAAAATTTTAAAGTGGTTCGGATGAAATCCTACGTCCACTATCTCTCATATCAAGAATCGATGATATGAGGTTCCCTTAATGAAATATTTATACACAATTTTGTAAGGGACTGTTACAGAGTTGATTCTGTGTAACGATTGCTCTTATCCCTTTTTTTGAGGATTTGTTGCTATTTTCTTTACTCAAATTTCCTTCCTTGAGATGCTCTGTTTTTTGATTGTTAAGATCAGGATCTTTTCCAGCCGTTGAGCAGTTATTGGCAGCGGGTCTGATTTCCTTTTTGAGATTGTGCTGAATTAATTCAGCGTGATCATCTCCAGCCATTGAGTCGTTATGATCCAGGTATGATTTCCTTTTGATTGAGATTGTGCTGAATTAATTCAGCGTGATCTGCTCCAGCCTTTGATTCAGCTTCAGATGATACGTTAACAGCAACAGCATCCGGATGCAAAAATCTTTTGGCATACCACCTGCAATCGAACTACTAATTCTTCTTTCCTTTTTAACATAATCTTTGAACATCTTTTGGATGGAAAAACATGCCTTTACCAACCATTTCGTCTGTTTTCGTGCACTGACATGAACTGCTCTCTTCGACCACTCGAACTCCTCCCATTCGCTAGCTCGTCCATCATAATGAAAGAGCAGAATCTTGAAGTTCTCTGAGAACTACAAACGCCAAGACCATTAATTAAGGGAAAGTATAAGGACAGTACAAGCAGATATAAGTGCGTAAAATGAACCGTGCATACCTTCTTCACTGCAGCATCGATATTGGCTTTCTGCTTATAACCTACTGTGAAGGTTACAAGATATTTCTGCTTAATTGGTACGTCCTGCATGGTAAGAAGAATATGCAGTCCATCATCTGTACTAAGTATGAGCACCAACACTGAATCAACATAGGTTGCAGCTTTGGGGAATTTCTTTTTTTTTTCACCAATGTCCATGCTGAGCAAAACTAACCTAACATGAGAGATACTCTTCAGCATTTTTCCGTGTTCATAGTAAGTATGAGGAAAGACAGAGAGTTAAAGTAGGGAGAGAGTCCAATATACCATTTAAGTTGCTGCCTAGCTATCATGCATGGAGGCTATTGAGGAGCTTCAGTTTTGGGGCTTATACATCCTGGGATTATTCCATCGGATATTGACGCTTGTACAGACGGGACTTCTTTCTCTTCCTCACAGGATGAGAAAGACTAAGTGGGCTTGCAGGCCCTGTAAGATATATATATATATATATATATATATATATATATATATATATATATATATATTATGTTAATGCTAATTTGCTTGTCAAGGTGCAGTTAGAGATGCCAATGGATCGGATTGGAATCCAACATTCTATTAATAGTATTGTTTTTTTGATATCCACATATTTGGATTTCTAATACAAATATACAAGAGTCATATCCAAATTTGAAATCTCATTTTCATAATCTCAATCTGATCTAAGTCCGATCTTTAATAAGAATTTTGAAACAAATCTAACTGCTTTTCAAAATGTAGGACCATTGAGATTTATTTAAAACTAAGTCTAATCTGAACTCAAATTGGATCAGATATTTATGTATATCAGAATCTAAATTCAATGGGATCTCATTTCTTAAATCTGAATTTGGTCCAATTTCTTAGTAGAATGTTAAATCTTTTTCTATATCCGATTTTTTCGTGCCAAATCAGATATATTGACATCTCTAGGTATAATAGGCCAATTTTAAAATACTGGGCAGCTTAGCTGAAATGCAAGAAATTAAGTTCGCAAAATGTTTTAAATGTAGCAAATGCGTTCTCCTTTTCCAAGAAATTGCATTCATTAACTTAGCTGAATTTGAGTTGTTGCATGGACTCATTGTGCACAACTGCGAAAAATAAAAGCAGAAATAGCTACAAATAATACAAATTTTCTTAGCTGGAGGTACATACCTCACTGGGATCACCCCACAGTCTTCGTAAATAAAAGTCTGATTCAGGAACAACAATTCCAGGAGGTAGAGTTTCTGCACCCCGTGGATTTGACGGATTATAAATCTAAAATTGCATGCATTCAAAACAGGATCAGTGAGTGTTGCAAAAAGAGGCTTTGGGTAATTACATGCCCATTTTTTGCATAAAGTAGAATCAGGGAAGCATTCATGATCAGTCACTAAGGGCACACAGAAGATTGCATACAGTTCAATGTATGAAAGGAGAAGTCATTAACAAATATAAAGATAACTCAGGGATTGAAGAAATAGAAATTAATCAGTGACTTGTATTTATACGAGGCAAAGCAATATAACTCACTTCTCATGCCTATGTATATATTTAAGCACACTCATGGATGAAAAGGACTCGACCTAAAGTCATAGTTGGCGAACTCGCCGGGCTGTCAGCTCAGATTGCCTATGAATCGAGCCACAAGTCAAGATTTGGACAAGGTTGAACCTGACACACCCTTGAGTTAGCCCGATTCGGTGAGGATTGCATCTGACTCACCTGGAATTGCCCTCATGTACCAGCTGTAAAAATACATTAAAAAAATTCATCACTTGACCTAGAGATGAGTAACTTGTTGACTCAATGACCGGGTCAACTGATTATCCAAGTCTGAGTCACGGGTTTGCCAACTATGTCTAAAAAGTTAAAGTTAAGACTTGACGGAGGACCTTTATAAGGACATGGGTCACTTAACCGGGAAAGATTTAAGAAACTTCTAATCAAAGAGTACTAATAATAACATTTTAAACTTTTCTTAAGAAGTATCAATACTTAGTTGAGAAAAATTGCAATAAGCACTTTTTGTGGGTATATATGGACAATTGCCCACCTCTGCCCCCGTCACATAATATGCCAGCCATTATATACAGCCAAGAGAGTGCTCATAATACTTAGATGTTCTCGGCAAACGCAAATATATATGCAATTATATGTATATGTACATATATATGTATATAGATATGTATACAAAAACAAGTTAGCGTCTTGATGGTCGACAAGAGAAAAAGAGAGGAATGAAGGGCACCGCGGCTTTGTTTCTGTTGTCGTCGGTCGCCAATTCTAGACGGACAGGAAGATGAAAAGGAGCTGCCAACTGGAGGAATCAGCTCGGCGGAGGGAGAGGATTTCACCAGTCGCCGGTGAACTTGCTAGAGTGCTGTGGGATGCGAGAGGAAGATGGAGGTTGATTGAGCAAAATGGGGTTCTTTGGAACACTAATTTGATTATATAATCCGATAACAAAGATTCGCTATTCGCTTATAATTTGCAGATAAATTAATGAAAACTCGCAAGTACCTGAAATGTATCATTCATATGATGGCGATGTTCTTCCTGAAATCGAGATGTCCGAGCATAATTCAACAATATCTGTGCGGTGCGTGCAGAGTCACCGTCCTCAATCTCTGAAACATCAATGGGAGGCAAAAGCTGGCTAGTCGGAGATTTGAACTGTTGAAATTAGCAAGGTTCACAGCAATACATATTAATGACTGGAAATATGGCGAAAGAAATTAGTAAAATATGAGAAGCAAGGAAGCAGGAAAAGGTTTCAAATATCAGAAGAATTATCGAAACGGAAAGCAAATTCACCATGCCTTTGTCATCGGGAAAGTTGTTCCTATCAGGAAACCGAACACAACTGCAACTACACTTGCAATCCCGAGCTTCACCATCTCTTCAGGTCGTGCTATCAGGCCACTACAAAAGAAAATTGAACAAAAGGTCATCAAACCGATCTGGAAGAGTGAAACTGCAGGTAGCTAGAAAGCCTAACTTTAGCAGAAGCCAATTCCAAGTATCAAATTCACTGAAGAAAAAAGCCAGCACAAATTATTGAATTCAGTTTTCAAAACATTTTTTGGTTTTTAAAACTGCTGAAACAATGACAAATTCAAGTTCAAACAGGGCCACACCTGCTGCTAATACAACCCATCTCTCTCAAGATTTCCCAACCCTTCTCAAAGAACATTAACTGATCAGTTCAAGATTGATCATCATTCTTTGGCAGCAGGTAGATCTCATTGGCAGTCGATGGTAAAGCAAGAATTCCCCATGGTACTGATACAGACACCAAATATATATCACTAATGGCGGCGAATAAGGCACCAGCCTGAAACACACGTTACCGTCATGTCCTCACACAGAGAAAAATGGTATAAAAAGAAAACTGAAAAGTGCGAACCGAGAATTGTGATTGAATCCCCCTGCGGCTTAAATCAGAAGAATTCTTGTCAACGCAAAGGAGAAAGTTTTAAAACTTTGAATTCGAGTATAAAAGTAGACATGTGGAACCTCCGCAAATTGCTGAAAAAGATCTGTAACTTAATATTGCTTCATATGGAGATCTGCTGCTATCTTCATGCCTCAGTTTTGACTTTGCTTATGAATCCCCATCAGGTCGAGTTGGGTGCATACCTCTATGCTATGCAGCAAAGTATTGGAGAATTTTTGAAATTTTTTTATATAGTATTAGATAGTTTAAACTTTTTTAGTTTTAGACTCTTTTGATTTTTTTTTTTACAATCCTTTTTATCTATAAAAAATTTATTTATTTATTTTGAATGAAGGTATTTTGTTCATTACACGTGGATGTGCATATAACTAGCTTCGCCTTTGTAGAAGGTTTATAACTTCTTGGCGCACATGAGGAGCAGAGCCAATATGACACAAACTATAGTTTCAAAATTTTAACAAGGGCCAAAATAAAAATTTTCAAAATTTTTAAATATACTAAACCAGAACTTTTTAGATTTACATATAAATTTTTAAAGTTTTTAAAATCTAGGGAAGCCAGCCAAGGCGACTGCCTGCCCCTACCTTGTGCCCATGGCGCACATGATTGCCTTTTTTGAAAAGACGGTTTTGCTTGTATTGGCAGACTAGATAGGAAGGAATTTTAAGTTGAAAAACACTAGTTAAAAAACCTTGAAGTCTGTACTGGTGTGGGCTTCTGCCCACCCGTGCCTTTGCCACTATTGGAGTCATTATCAAAGAAATTTTTAGTAGTCAATGGCCCTTGAGTGGGCTACAACTTCATTTAACAATAAAGCAAACACACTTGCATTCGAACGAACCCTCTGACATAATATAGGTGATTACTATAGTCAACGCTCATAATTAATATATAATTAATGAACTTATTGATATAATATAGGTCATCACTATGGTCAACGCTTATAATGAATGTATAATTGACTTAATACATGATTTCTATTAAACTGTTCTAAACAGATCTACAAATAAGGTCAGATTGCACAAAAACTGCATTGGGTACTTATTTGAAGAAGATAGGTTTCGTCCCCTGGGTGTGGTTTCTGGTCGAGTCGGGCATTGGTCCGACTCGCGCCCCTAATATCCGACTCGGGATATATATATATATATATATATATATATATATATATATATATATATATATATATATATATATATATATATATATATATATATATAGGCCGACTCTACTGTCAAATAATCAACCCAAGCCCGACCCATCAAAAGTCGGATACCCAATTACCCCACTAACATGAAACTATGGGAACTAAAATTTGCAGAAATTCTTGAATGATTTACTCCAAAATATGTAGTTGTTCCAATGTGACGGACAATTTGATTAATATTCATGTTCTAAAAGCATAACCATTTGATGTAGACAAACTAATGGTGCATGTGCATTTTATGAGCTAGCATTTATCTTTTATGTACTAGCATTTATCTGTTTGATTAAGTATGTCCTCTTTAGTCTCGTGGGCTACTGGTGCTCTGTCTTCATGCTCCCTAAGACTATTCAACATAAAGTTGAAGCTACTATGACTAACTTCCTTTGGGGCAGCCTAGAAGCTTGGAAAGGAATGCACCTGGTTGCTTGGAAGACTATTTGTCGCCCGGTGTTACAGGGGGGTGTTGGGTTAAAACGTCTTGATGATTGAAACAAAGCTTGTATTGGTCGCATCACGTTATGCATCTGTCAGGATGATGCTCCTTGGACGAATTTTATCAAGAAGAAATATCTTTCTTTCTATAGCCTCTCGACCTTAAAGCGCCCCAAGGAGTCTTGGTTTTTCAAAGGTGTGGAATCAAATTCAAGAACATGTTAGGTGGTCTATTGGTAATGGCTCCATTCAGTTCTGGACGGACAACTGGGGTGGTTCTCCTCTCATTTCTCACTTGAATCCTTTGGAAAGATCTGCTTTTGAATTCTCGTTGAAATTTTCCATTAAGCAGAGTCTGACTTGCCTATTCTTGACAACTTCAAGGAATTTCTCTTCCGCGTGGGTATGGAGAGACCTAATTTAGAACCCCACCAAGACCTCATTCTGTGGCATAATTCTCTCGCATCTAACATCAAAACATTCGACATGTGGGAGGTGGTGAGAAAGAAATATGACGAAGAGCCTTGGAGGAGGTTGATTTGGTTCCCCCAAACTCATTCCAGAGCACAGTTGTATGTTTGGCTAGCTTGCAGTGATCATCTCCCTACCTTCGATAGATATAAGAAAAGTGACACTTCTTTAGCCAATGGATGTGTTCTTTGCCTCAAAGATAAAGAGACTGCTCACCACGTTCATCTTTCCTGTCCACATTCGTCTAAAATTTGGGAGTTCGTTGCTTCTAAATTCAAAAGAAGTATTATCCCCCAACACACCATTATCATGAAATCAAAACATTGGTTCTCCTGTAGTTTCAAAAGAGGGTGAATTATGAAATGCTGGAAAATATGTTTTCACATTATTCTTTGAAGAATATGGTGTAGACGCAATTCCACAATCCATAATGAAGAAATCATGTCTCCTCAACAAGACTCTCATGCCATCTGGTGGGTTTGTGTTGATGGCTTCTATACTATCTTAAGGGAATCCGTTGATGACAAGAAAGACCTTCAGGTTTGGCTGGCTACAGGGGTTGTTCTTGACAAATCCCCCATTTTATTGACAGGTCAAGCTTGTCTACAAGTTGCCTCCGTAACTCCTACTGGTATGGACTGAATCTTGATCAAGGAGTTCAGTGGTGGGAGGACATCAATGACCTACTTGAAGACACCATTCTCTGGCAGTGCTTGATGGTTGTAGATTTGGATAGGTTTCAGAAGATTTTGCTGATTTCTAACAACAAGCCTTGGCTTAGTAGACTTCGAGCCACGTTCGAAGGGCGTCGACCATTTCAGAGATGACAAAGCATCTATGGCAACTTCTTTCACAAAGTGCAAATGCTGTAACAATAACCTGCTAACGATATTTTGTCTCTTGTAACCCAAGCTATGTAATTCTGGTTCCTTCAGCTTCTGGTTTCAACTTGGTTTTTCTCTTTCCTTGGCTCGCTCTAGCTCTTATGTTAGAGTGATTGTCAATTTTTGCTGTATATATTTGTTACTATTGGAATAAAAGGTTAGGGGGCCTTTCCCCCGTAGGGTTGTTGCGGAAAAGGACATAGAAGACATGATCCATGAGAGACGTCCTGCATATAACTTCCTCATAATCCTCATGGACATTCTCTTACATGCCTTTGCTCATACATCCTGTAAGGTTCTATGGTTCAATTTTCTTCTCAAAATAACTTGCAGCACTCAACAAAGGAAGTTATAATTAAATCCATTCAAGGGTACACGGACGATCGAGATCTTGAGATGTTGTTTCTTTTTTCTTTTTCCCGCTTATTGCAGTTTCTTGAGTTTAAGTGCTAAGAGCAAGTGTTGATTTATTGTCACCTTTTCTACCTCAATGGGCGTAGTGGAAGCAGGTCGCAAGCCGACTCATATTCAAGGGGTTCAAGGTTCAATTCTATGGTCACTGTCTTGGTCCAATGCATTACTTTTTTGGGCTGCAATCAGACGGGCAAAGTAAGCCAAATCCTTGGAGGAATAATGGTATGATTTAAGGGGAATGGATGTCAATATATTCAATTGAACCCGATATTCGACGGAATCATTCTGAAAAAATCACATATGAAAAAAAAAAATGTTTGATTAAGACATGACATTCAATTGGATTTGTGTATGTATAAATATTTGATTGGATTCAGATTCAGATGAGATTTAGTTTTAAACAAATACCCTATACCCAACACCCTTACATTCTAAAAACCAGCCCAATTCATTTCAAAATTTGTATTCAGATTCAGATGTGAATGTAAAAATCAGATTCCCATTGGATTCAGATTGTAAAATCGGATTTTGGATTCATACACGGGTTTTTTTTCGCTCTTATTCAAATCTGAATTTGAATAAAAATGTATGAAGAATATCCCAGAAGGCTGCGATCTGAATCCAATCAGTTTACATTTGACCCTGACCCTTCTACCTTCAGTTATCATTTTGGTGTTGCCCTCTTGTTTCTTAAAGAATGTTCTCCCTCAATTCAACCAGAAAAAATAAGTACATGTTTGAAAGTCATACATCATTACATTATTTTATTTAAGAAAGAAATCAAAACACATAGAGGAAAGGAAGAACATATCAAAGTACTGAAACTGAAAAAGATCTAGGCAATTGCATGCTTGGCCAAGAACAACCATTTTCTTTTCTTAATTTCTTGTGGAATTGTGGGCTTGAGTTGACATCATCCCCTCGAAATATGCCTTGTCAGCGTTGGTCATTCGACTCTTGAATATCACCAATTCCGTCCGACGCCTTCCCATAATCTGCAGCCCAAAATTTTCAGATCGATTTTTAAGTATGCGTTAAAAGCGATGGAAGGTATTTTTGAATTTTTTTATATATATTTTAAAAAATTTTAATTTTTTTACATTTTTTACCCCTTTAAAAACATTTTTTTTAAATTTAATAAAAATATTGCATACCTCTTTACAAACATATGCAGCCTTCATATGAAAGCTCATGACTTACGCTTCATGTTACATCATATCTATCATAACTAAAAAATATGAGGTTTTTCTTACGTATTATTTTCAGAAAGTCTTGGGGATTTTTAAAAGTTAAAAAAATTCAAAACATTATGTGAAAATAAAATAAAGGAAAAACCAATAGTAAGACGTAAATAACTAGTTAAAATGATAAAATAATAAGTGACATATTGCATTGAAGACATCACATTAGATATCTAAAACAAAAGTTGAAAAATTAAAAAATTCAAAAAGAAAAATAAAAATCACAAAAAAGCATGGTGAAAGACTTTTACCATTTTTTCAAAATACGTCCCTTTTTATTTTGTTATTTTCTCGTAAATATCGTGATATATGTAACAATGGTGGTCTACCTTTAAAAACTTTATATGACTTCTAAGAGGTTAAGGAAAACCGTCTCATTGTTAATTGGATGTGTACAATTTATATTTGTGTATTTAAAAATGACTGAAAATCTAGCTTATTCGAATCAATTAGGATTTTAAAGATAGTAAAATTCACATCAGCCTGCCTTGCTTTGGTTTCTAAATTGAATAATTTAGAGAATCGGCTGAATCAAAATGGAGTTGGAGTCTTTTGTGGATCAGAACAACTAAAATTTTATATTTCTCAATTAAAAAATAAAAAATAAAAACAATAAAAATGAAACCATAATTTTATTTTTTTAGAAAGAAAAACTATGCTGCGTCCCCATTCCACTGACACAACCATGCTTACCTGATCCTAGAAACAAATTTGATAATATTGACTTTAATTTTGTAATTATGCAATAAAAGGCATGTTTAAATGACACCTGTTTTGTAAAAATTGGTTCTAAAAAAATGGGTTTTTAATAATTTTTTAAAAGTTGGTTTGTGTGTTTGGATGAAACACACAAAAACACAGTTTTGAAGGACCGAGTTATTGAGTCCTTTTTGAAAACCAGACTTTTTAAAATCTGATTTTCGAGAAACCAGTTTTTAGTGTCATGAAGACACAACAAAAATGTTGTTTTGGAAACAAAAAAAAAAAGTCGTTTGCATCCAAAATTCTGTTTTAAAATGTCATCCAAACGCTACCAAAGACTTTAACATATCTTGATAATGGAAGATCTTATTTGGAAAAAGCCCTTTTTCCCTTATTCCTACTTATGATAGCTTACCTTTTTCTGTCCAGCTGTTCCATTTTGTGCTTGACCCTATATATAGGAGAAAAATTAAAAATATCAGTAAAATTTATTTTTCTCTTTCTTCTTGTAAATAAAAGAACCTCCATTTTTTTTAAATTACAGGTAATTTTAAAAATTTTACTTGTCCTATATAAAAATTTTGAGAAATGAATATTTCAGACCTTATCAAAATTTAAAAACTTTAAATCGGCTCCTCTTATAAAAAATTTCTGCATCCTGGCTCGTATTGGTCCCGAAACAAGATCTTCACCGTAAAAAACTAATGACAAATGTCTATTTACCTGGTCCACAAGTGATAGAGTAGATTGGCGAACAATCCACTGAGAATCCACAACTCCTATCCGTTCATGTGCAGGCTAACTTCATTCACATAAAAAGATTAAATATATATAACAAAATAATTAAATATATATATATATATATATATATATATATATATATATATATATATATATATATATATATATATATATATATATATATATATATATATATATATAGAGAGAGAGAGAGAGAGCCGATAAAATGGGAATATATAACAAAATTTGAGGACAAGATGTTTCACATGTACAAAAAACAATCCGCAAAAAACAAACCGCAAAAACAAAAGCAGAAAGAAGAAATATACAATACAATGCTCAGAAAAAGAGAGTCAGGGTGAAAGAGAGAGATCATAGAGACAGTAAAACAAACAAAAAGTGCATTATGGGAACTTAAGCTCTCATGGCGGACTGTGAAATAATTATCATAATTATACATCATATCACAAGTTTTCTCCTTTTTATTGTCTCTCTTTGCCCCATGCATCAGAAATTGATCGATTAGAATAAGTATCAGTTCGTTAGATTGTTCACAAATTTTGTATGGAGTGAAGATGTTCATATTGGGCTGTCAATAAAACTGATTTAGATCCACGATCCGATCGAACTGCTTCAAAAGAACAAATATTGAAAAAAAAATTATAATCCGATCTAAAATCACTTTGTTAATATTAATCAGATTTAAGGTAATGTCATTAGATGGGATTCAAATTCTGATTTGGATTTACATAAATATCCAATTGTTGTCGGCTTCAGATCAGATCCAGTTTTAAGTATCCTACATCCAATTTCCCTATATTTTGCAAGTCAGTTCTTAATGTGGTGTGGCTTGGATTTGGTAAAAACAAACTCGGATTTCAGTTATGAATTTAAAGATCAGATTTTGGACCTGTGAATTCGAATTCAAATTTGGATATGGTATACACTTTTCCTTTTTCATATAAATTATAATTGGATCAGAAAATATGAATAATAATAAAAAAAATGTAATAATAAGTACATCTAATTCAAACATGATCAAAGAAAGTAAACCCTCCTCAAAACTACTGATACCATCTTTGCCCTGCTCAACTCTCATGCAGAGGCACAAAAAATACCCTTAATGTGGATATCGAGTGGCTTTGTTTTCTTTGTTCTTTTTAATTAGCTAACTATGTTTAGGCAGATCCCAACTAGTTGTCAGGCCAGAGGCAGGTCTCAGGTGTGGGCAATTGCCCACACAGGCCCAACAAAAGTGTTTATTTTCATGTCAAACTTTCATGGCATTTATTCTCATTCACATACAGGTGCCCCTTAAAAATATAAAATCAAATTATATAACTAGTGCTTCTTAACCAGAATTTTATGTCTCCACCCCCATTAGTTGGAAATGAGTAAATTATATAGATCTCTTCTGAAAGCAAGCAACTGAAAGAGAGCTCTCCCCATGCCAAATTAAGAGAAGTTCTACCATTAACAGAGAAATTCTACCATTAACAGAAGCAAAATGGCTGGCCAATGCTTGGCAAAAACCTTTACTCCTTTCTGCCCCGATGCACTCCAGAACCTGTTAGGCAGGAGGAATGGGAGGGCCATATGCACACCACCAAGCCTTCAAACAGAGAGATTCAGAAAAGGATAGAGAAACTTACTTGCACGCACCTTCTCAAGCCAATGAAATCCAAACCCCATCCATGAACCAAGTCATTCTGCAGCCAAAATACAGCAGTAGATGATCACTGATACAGGTTTCTGGTGTGGGGAGGACAAACAGGAGGATAGATGCATGCCTGAATCATGTACCACACGCAACGCCATGCATCTCGAGAAAAAACAGGTGCCGTTAAGTCCACAAACCTAAAGTTAGCAGCACACCAATCAAGTGACATATGACTTGGAACAAGAAGCAAGATCACAAAAAATTATCTGATTCATACGCTGCACAAGGTGGCAAATGCGGGTCGCTGCACCAACCAGGCCGCTCTGTCGTTTCTCTGATGAAGAAAAGAGATGAAGACACAAGAAGAGATGCCCATAATTAATGAACATTTCACATGGTTTTTTCAGAGCTAGCTAGATGGCATGAACACAACTACTTAGCCAAGTTGCAAATCATACTTATGCATTTCACCTTCCTCTCTCCTTCGGGGCATCCGCCACAATGTTCTGCTTTTTCGGTCCAGCGCTGGCTGTGAGATCTCAAGTTTATGCTTCCTTATCACTTCTATATATCTGAGTTCAGAACAGAGAATAATCTTGAAAACTGAATCCTTTGAAGATTGAATGTAAATCATCGGAATTAGACGAGTACCTTTCAGCATCAAAGTGCTCGAGTCCTAAGTCTTCATCCCATAGAAATATGTAATCATATGCAGCAACAATATCAGGATGCATAAATCTTTTGGCATACCACCTGAAATTGAAAAATCCATTGCTGTTCATTTCTTTCTTTTCCTCTTGTATCTCCTTGTTTGAAACAAAACTTTCTTGACATTGGCAGACCATTTACTCTGTTTCTGCACGCTGACATGAATCGCCCCCTTTGACCACTCGAATTCATCCCATTCGCTTGTTTTTCCATCGTAGTGGAAAAGCAGAATCGTGAAGTTTCCTGAGAACTATTAATGCAAGAAAATCAACGAAGTGATAAGAAGGCGAGCAACTAGATATATGCAAAAGAAACCATGGTTACCTTCTTTACTGCAGCGTCGATATTGGTTTTCTGTTTATAACCAACTGTGAAAGTCACCAAATATTTTTGTTTAATTTGTAGATCCTGCACCGTGAAGTCAATGCGCATTCACTTATTTCTGCTAATACAGTAACATCACTGACGCTAGAACAACATGCAGGAGGCAGCTTAAGAGACTTTCATTCTTCACCAATTACCAAGGTTAGAAACTGATCAACATGAACCCAAAGTAATTTAGAAAAATATGTTCTGTAGATTCCAAATTCATCTTACAAATGCACAAAATAGTCAAAAATCACTTCCGAACACTTTCACAGAGTAACAGAGGGATGAACTTGTCTAAGTACGGCCTTCCAACATAAGGAAAATGACTTTCTTTCCAGCCAAGCAATTGAATGAGGAAGATGGCATAAAAGGGCTCCTTTCTAAAGGGTTACATGAAAAAAACCATTGAATGTCTTGGACCTCATTAGATCCGTCGGGGCAAGAGGTTTTTAGTATGACTTGTTTTGGTAATTGTCCAGATCGGTATAAACCCCAAGTTCTAAGAGGAAGGCTTTAAATGGGCAGAGGGGAAAAGGTTGTGGTTGAAGAAAATACAAGCTCCTTTTTATGTAATTGATTTGTTGGTTGCCATACAAGTCTAATTGATCTCAGCACAAACCAAGTTGAATTATTCGACTTCTTGATACACCACACAACCAGCAACAGTGTAGATCATGGAAGCATCTGATTTGAAGGCACAAACAGTACCTGGCTGGGATCGCCCCACAATCTTCGCAAATACAAGTCCGATTGTGGAACAACAATTCCGGGAGCGAGAAGTTCTGCACCGCGAGGATTTGATGGAACATAAATCTGCATCATATTCACAATGAGATCAGCAAATGTTGCACAGGAGATGCTAAGCAGCATTTCCATTTCTCAGAAAAACATGGACCTAGAAAAATTTCCATCACTAATGAAACACAACAAAGAATGAAATTTGAACCTATCGGAAAACTCTTCGACCAACTTGGACATAAGGATTACTGAACAAATATACCGTTAACTGGTAACTACATAAAGCAGTGATGCAGATGTCTGTGTGCACCACTTCACATGAGTTTTGGACTGGTTAAGATTAAAAGTTGGACATATACATGAGGGCTTCAATAACAAAAAAATGAGGGAAAGAGGGGCAGAACCTTTTAGCCTCATCTTCCTTTTTCCTTGTCATAATTTGACAAAAAAGATGGAGCCTTCTTTTTTAGACACAAGAACTGATAGTTGTTCAAGTAGCACTGATGTCAATGTTGGTCTCTGTAAGTGTCCACCCTTTAAAACTTCATGCTTATAAATTTGTCCAAGACATTGATTCACTTCACTTGGCTCTGTAAGCATGTACATATGCGCATGCAGTGTGCAGAATTCAACTTAAAATTTGCCGCAGAAGCAAAATGCCATTATTCATTAGGCAAACCACTAGCATAATCAGTTTTTTCTTGAGTAATAATGCACACACACGCACACTTTTTTGTTTACTAAACTGTGGACATGAAGCTAAAGAGAATCTACCCATTACACGGGGAAACCAGCAGAATCCATGTTAGGAACGAGGTCCTCTTTCTCTCTCTCTCACACAATATCAAGAGAAGACGAAGAAGAAGAAACACACGAACTTTTATATGGTTCGGAGACCAAAGTTCTCTTCCGTCCATGGCTACACAGGGATTTTCACTCACTCAGAATAGAGAATACAAGAGATAACCGTCTCCCTTAAACATGAGGATAAGGGCAATACTACAAAACTTTTATAATTACATTAAGTAGAGATCAGACTCCACACTCTAACAATATGAAATCATTAAAATATCAGCTCTATGTTTCTTCTCTCGCAAACTCATCGAAACACATTTAGATCTGACATCAGAAATACCTGAGAAGTATAATTTTTTGATGGATGCGCTTTCGCGGACTTCTAGATGTCCAAGAATGATCCAGTGACATCTCAGTGGCATGCCCAGAGTCCTCATTCTCAATGACAGGAACACCAATGGAAGGCAAAGATGGAAGGTTGAACTGTTGAAACAAAATCCGTGGTAGTGCACGTCAATGCTCGAAGACATGTGAAACGAAGTTTCAGTGACAAGAATTTATTGAAAAGGAAGGTAAGTTCCGCATACATTCACTATAGGGAAAGACGACCCTATCAGGAAACCGAACAGGACTCCAAGTAAACTCACAGTAATGAGTCTCATTTCGTTAGGCCTTATTACCATGCCACTGACAGAAAAAGTTGAAAAAAGTCATAAAATCAATCTGTAAGAGTATAGAACATAAGCAGAAAGTCGTTTCCAAGAATCAAAGAAACTTGATTAAGAGAACAATGCAAAGCTTTTCAATTCAAAACTGTTGAAACAGGGGAGACCACACCTGCTGCGAATGCAACCCATCTTGCTAATGAATTTCCAACCTTTCTCAGGAAGCACCACTAGCTGACCAATTCAGTACTGCCCCACATTCTTCAGCAGGTCTCCATTCTGCATGGCAAAGAAATTAAGGATCCTTTATGATACTGATGTGGGCACCAAGTGAATCGGACTCTGTTGCAAATATCTACGAAAGGAAGTGAATACAGCGGCAGCCTGAAACAAATTCTACCATATTTGGTTCTGAGACAAGAAACAGAAATCCATGAGAAGAAAACGAAGAAATTTACCAAGGAGAAAAGAAACGAAAGTAAGGTTTCTTCTCCTTCTTGTCTTGACAAGGTTAGGAAGATGACAGTAAAGAAGAAAGGAGAATTCAGAACCTCGAAGATTCTGAATGGCATCCCTGTAAGTCAACTAATGTAGATGAAAGCGAGTAAATTTTACACCAGCGGCCTCTGAAAGAGAAAATAAAATGGTTAAGATGACTGCAAGTCGTTGATAACTTCATGTTTCCGTCTTGACCTTCACATCGACTGAGGTAAGCACAAGATCCACTGGACTGCTTTTTCTATTTTAAAATTTACAGGCCTTTCTCTCTTTGAAGGTTTGATGCATGGCAAGGAATCCTTCATTTCATGGGTCTTACCATTTTTCTAGGTTCTGTGCGTAATTGATTTGGCCTCTCCGCCATCTGTATTGATCATTTATTAAGTTTAATTGTCAAAAGTTGCTGTATTTAGAGCCAAAGTAGGCACCAATTGGTCGATATGAGTATTTATTGGCCAAGCTAAACCTCACAAGTGTACCCTTCGAAGTCACTCGATAAGATTCTTTTTAATGCGATCGTATCTTAGTTCATCGAGGACACATCACATATTTTTTATTTTTATTTTTTAATATTTCAAGTTTGTCTTCTTTTTTTTGTTTAAAAATACAAAATTAATTTTGATTTATGAATCCTCTGGTTACTTGTTTGATTCAGAAACCAATTTAGTTGTCATTTGATTTATGAATCCTTTGGTTACTTGTTTGATTCAGAAACCAATTTAATTTGACAACGCTGGCAAGGACTACTTGATTTTACTACTACTTGATTTTACTGCTTGCAATGGCAGAGGACTAGAGTTGTTCTTCCCATCTAGAGGGCCGAAGCCAGAAATATTTCATGAGATGGGCCGAATCAAAGTTTTCAAATTTTGTATATAACTGGAATATCATTTTTCAAAATTTTTATATATAACAAGTGAAATTTTCTATAATTTATATGTAATTTTCTTTTAAATTTTGAGGGCCTAAGCATACCCTACCTTGCACCGGCCGTATTAATTTCTGAGCAGAGTATTGCTAATAAGGCATCAAACTTGGTTTGCTAAAAGAGAATGCTTGAATAATAATCAGAGTAAGTGACCTGGTATTGAAAGCATTTCGTTGACCTACTAAAAATTATATTTATAAGTTGCTATAATTTGCAGTTACTCCTTGGTCGCTTAACTGTGTTTCATAAAGGGAAGAGTGTTCGGTACTCAGCTGAATAATTGACTGCTAAAAACTTTATAAAGAGTCACACTTATATTAAAAGGTTTCCACAAGGTCAAACTTATCTTCTGGTGAGGAAATTATTGCATAGAATACTAGTAATTATTGACATGTAGGTGCACAATGTAATGTGATTTTGAATAAGCAATAAATGAATTTTTTTACGATTGTGTTGTTCCTAATTGTCATATATGTTATATTTATCTATATGTGTATCACCAAAACAACGTACAATACTACAAATTGTTACTGTCTTATGAATCAGCCTTAAAAATTGAGGTAGATTCATGAAACATCTTTTAAAGTGTCCAATGAATCTAACCAATTTTTGGGCTAGGTGCAAAAGATAGTAACCCAATATTATTCCTCCCAAACAGCCGTTAAGGGCACGTTTGATTGCCTTAGACCTTAGATCCAAGGCTGAATTCAGATTCTTGGATCTAAGGCCCAAGCTTTAAAATCTAAACATTAAAGCACACCTTTGTTTAATGAGGCCTTGTCTCATGTCTCCCTTGATTGAATTTTGGATTCACGGAGCCAGAAATTTTTGTGTTAGAGATGCCTAAACAAACCAACCAAGTTTAAACCTTTCAAAAAATTTAAATTTATATTAACTGTAAAATGAACGAGGAACATGTAATCAAATAAACAAAATGACAAGGGACACACACACACACACACACACACACACATATATATATATATATATATATATATATATATATATATATATATATATATATATAAGTGAACGATGACTGTAATTATCTGGAGTCACCCAACCATCTAACAAAGGCCGTCCATCTAAAGCAGACAGATGGTTGAGAGAAAAACAAAGATAAAAGTAACTAATATTAGATGATGAAAATACTCATCACATGTTCTCCTTATTTTCTCTTAATCGTCTATCATGTTGGATCAAAGTGTACAGATTAGATGACTAGATGACTCTAAAAATGCTAAAGTTACGATTCAATTTTCCTATATATATATATATGGATGGTGCAGATTAGATGATGGGATGACTTTAAAAAACTAGAGTCATAATTCAATTTTCTATATATAGGGACGGTGCATATTAGGTACCTGGGTGACTTTAAAAAACATTCAATTTTCATATATATATATATATATATATATATATATATATATATATATATATATATATACATTCAATTTTCATATTCTAGTGTAAAAGTCCCTTGCAAATAGATAGATTTCTAGGTTTCTGTCTCGCTAGATCTGTGGCCCTCAATTGTCTCCCCGAAAACCTCGATCTTCGTCAAGTCTATGTCTCTCTTTGCAACAGTTGATCGTCACCAATTCTTGCTCCTTCCCGCCACTATTTCTTGTATGGATTTTAATAAGGAGCCGTATGTTCTGGGTTTAAAATGACCAAAATGCCCTTGTTAAATAGAAGACCCAAGCCAAGTGAAGCTTAGAAAGTTTTCACCTTAAAATTTGCGCCCATGGTAAGACGTGGGAGTTTGTCTTTCCATGTTAATGGCTGAACAAGGAAAGTATCTTAATATGAATAAAGTCGCGTAGTAAAACTTTTTTTTTTCTTTTCAGTTGGGACAGAAAACGTTCGTCAAAACTTTTCAATGTTACTATATTTTTAATTGATATTAGAAACTAAGAAGAACGAAGAAGGGTAAGAATATACTTTAGTAAAAAATATTATGGAAGCGGAAAAACACACTTAATTACTTAGAAAAAAAGGTAGCGGTTAAATGAAAGAAATCGCAAGTTAAACTCTCTTATTGTTATTTCATCAAAACTTGAGCTTGCTTTCGCAAAATTTCAAAAGAAATAGTCTCTCCCAAAGTTTATACTTCAAATTTTAATGTTTTATCATGAAAAGATTGCGAAAAGGGGTGTGGCTTTTCTGAAATTAAGATAAAAGTAAGCCTCGAAAGAGAACTTCCCACATGCGAGACGTTAGCCGAAGGGTGTCGTCGTCCTCCCTATCCTCCGACGTGGCCGTGAGTCGGAGAGGGTGGCCCTCACCGACAACCCCATTCTTGCTCAACACCTCGTCACCATTTTCATACTAAAATTATAATATAACCTCATTTGTGCTTTTAACAATTGTTTACAGCGCTCTCAACAACAGTTTTTTTATAGCAGTAACGCTCATGTGAGATATGAATGAAGAGATCAAAGTTATTGGATGACTAAAATTTAAAATATTTTATGTAAAAGAGAAGATTAAGAGAATGCATGCAACAATGGTCGATGACATTTTTAATAACAGTTTATGGTGTGTTTAGGATTTTTAATTTTTTGTCATCAAATGTAACATATTTGAATCCTCCTATAAACACACATAGACAAGAAAATTGAAAACAGTTGACTATAAGATGTTGCCGGATAGCCAAATGTTTAAAGTCGGTCACTAAAAGTACTACAATTTGTAACTAAAGTTATTGCTGCGGTAAACTACTCTACACCTGGTACATTAGCAATGGTTTAAAAAAATTGATTCATATAGAAACATTGGACAGCTGCCTCATTTCAATTCTTCTATACAGATGTCATTTTTTTTCATTTACAGGAAACAAACTGTTCAGAATCCAAAAAAAGAAAGGACTTTTGCTTTTGAGCTTAAAGTAGAGTTGAGACCATCGAACCGCATGTCGGGTAGGAGGCGGCTTGTGAAAAGAAGCAAAGCTTCTACGACAAGTTCAGGTTATTCATGGAAGGAAGAGGGCGGAGTGGGCATTAGAAAGAAATTACGGAGGCATTCGTCCGCACATTTCAACAATTTTCAGAAACTTAATGCCCTCTTTCTTTATTGTTTCTTTCTTTTTTTCTTTTTTGGGGTGAAGAGGAAGCAGTTAAAGTATAAAATCTGCGGTCCCCTGCTTTTCAGTTTTATTGCATTTTTTCCTTTTTCTATGCTAGTGTTATGTGTGATGTTTTCTTCGTCAGTGTGGTCACGTCTCTCTCTTTCTCCGCCCTCCTTCCTCACTACTCTTCCTCGACACACACTCTCTCTCTCTACTCTTTCTCTCGCTGTGAGCCAGCTGGGGAGAGAGGTACCATGGAGATGGAGTTCTGGGCTTCCCGTTTTCATTCCACCAAGCACCTCACTTATTTGCAAGCTGCCAGGCTCGGTTCCGGTAGCTCCTTCTTTCCCACATCTGTTTTCATCATCAGGACTGATGGTCTTTTTCTTGCCTACTTTTAACGTCCCTGCAAAACCCAATTACTCTGCAACTCATGGGTTCTTCGTCTTTCGACTAGATTGCATTATCCTGTGATGATCTTCCTCTTGTCTCCACATAGCTCAGTTTAGTTTTTCTTGTTATTTCGAATTCGTTTATTCATCTATAGTTTTTCTTGCGTAGGCATTGTTGTATTATACTACTCTTTTTTGTCCTGCGTATTCCAACATATCTGTCAGTTTTCGAGTAATTCTCCAATTTCCACTAATTTATGGGTTTTAAGAAGGTGCACTATCTGCTCTCTGTGTCGGTGTGTTTCCCTTTTGGGTTTGATGGGGTTATCTTGAGGGATATCATCTTAATTATGTCTCTATTACTCTTTGTCTCTTTCTTGTTGTTTTACTATTTGGGTTATTGGTTCTTCTGTTGTGTTAGTTTTTTACCTGGGTTTCGTTTCGTTTTTTGTTGGTCCTTTTGGTGCAATTTCAGCTTGGAAATGAACAGGTTTTGCTGTAATTTTCGTTCTAGTATCATTGATGGAGTTTCGAGCTTTTAGGTTGGCCTTTAATTGGGTTGTGGCTTTATTTATTTGTTATTTTGTTTCATAATCCGTTGGCTTACTTGAACTCCATCCCTAGTTACATGTTAAAATTGGGATAGCTGAACATGTGAGAGGTTTACAAATTATGCCACCTTGATGTCATCTTAGCAGTTGGTTGCAGGAACAATGGCAGGACACAGGGACCGGGAGTTGGTCCGAAATGAGTAGGACATACTTTTTTTTTTCTTTTCCTCTATTTAATGATTCTTAATGATCTGTTCCTGAAGTATTCAGCTGTCTTTTCTTAGCTTCTAGCAAAGTCATCTCTTTCTCAATAGTGTCATTCTCACTAGATCCTACGGCACTTTGTTGGGAGTATAATTCTTACTAGAATGAAGGAATGTGGAATCCCTGGTTGCAGTGTAATGAAGGAGTGGTGGTCCTGATAGGTTTCTTTTACTTTTCATCTTTTGGTCTTTGGAATGAGATTCCAGATTGGCTTATGCTGTTAGATATGCTGACCAGTTATCTTCGATGAGAAAGTTATAGCTCTCCACATATAAGGGTTGTTGTTTCGTTTTGCTTGAGTTGAAATAACTGTTCAGCAAGTTTTAATTATGCATTGTGTGGTACTTTGAGTGTGCTGGGCATCATTTTCTTGTATGTTGAGATCATGTTGGATGTTCATTTTGCACCCTTAGGATGTTTATATCATTTCTTTCCATCTCTTTGCTCTATATTGGATTCAATTTGCTATTGATTGGGATTCTTCATTCCTCGTGATGTAGACTTGTGGTATTTTGTTGTCTGTGAGTGTGTCATGTATAGCATGTGCAAGAAGTCTTACGACCCTCTTGTTCATGTTTTAAACATGCTGTCAGATTTTTTTTTGTCCAACTGACATATCCATGTACTCTTTGAAATGGAAAATTCAACTATGGAAAGCACATTGCACTCCTATTTCAGTAATTGAAAATACTTGTTTTGAATATAACGAAGACTCTTTACTATGATGTTAATTATTTTGTTATAATTTTGTGAAACTTTTTGTTGCATTTACAAGTGTTTTGATAAAGAACTCATGATCAAACAGATTCAACCATAAGCTTGGATGGTACTGAGGGAGATGAGGATGTCAGGGCATCATTCCAGTGCCCTTTCTGTTATGTAGATATTGAAGTACCCCTTCTCTGTAGCCACCTTCAGGAAGAACATTGTTTTGATGTGAAGAATTCGGTATGCTTTTGTTTTCCTGTTCTCTGTTAGCTTGGCCTGACTAGTGACTGAAATATATGGAAGCAGATTTTCAGTGTCAATTTTTTTTTTTTTTTATGATGAAAGGGGTCGTATTTGCATAGTTGAAACTGGGACTTAGGATTGAAGCCTGAATGAATGCATAGTTCTCACTACCATTGTAACATTTTGAACACAAACTTAGAAAAGTAAATTGTCAAAGTCTAGATGAGAATAAGCAATGAAAACAGTGACAGACTATAAACAATTTTAAAGTGTAATA
>JAANDH010000039.1:32504-100323 GCA_011799765.1 Nymphaea thermarum
TTGCTTTACCCATCATTTGGTCGGTCATTTACAAGGAAACGTGGCGCACCTCCAAGGAGGAGGGGGGAGAAAAAACTGACCAGGCTTTGCTAAAAAGTGGCTGAACTGTCTGTGACTTACGCTTTTTGCTTTTTAATTCCTGTTGGTGGAGCCTCCATAAGTCAAACGGGCAAAAGGCGAAGGGCGTTTGGCGAAATAAACGGGCGTGGCCGTTCGGGTGGGAGTGCCTACGGAAAAGAGCCTTGGCTTCTAAGGCAATCCAAAGGTGGTGGGGGTCCTTCTGTTCTTTTTTTTTTTTTAAAGCGAATCGGAAATGGATGCGTGTATCGAATAAAAAATCTTGTTATATATATAATTACAAAATAAAAACCGAAAAAGTAATAAATAATAATAATAAATGAATTGAAATGTGATGCACTAGTATAAAGCGAGATTGCTAGTGGATCGAATTGGTTGGTCGCATGTTCGGATTTGATTTGATTCGATTCAAATGAGACGATTCGGACCAATCTTGATTTGTTGAGTTTCCCACTTACCTTTCTTTCACCTTTGAAAAAGTTGAGGGCCCAGACTTCTTTTTCTTTTTGTTCCTTCATTTTGGAAGGGGTCCTACTTTTTGTGTCACCCCAACCACAAACACGTTTGATGGGGCCCACCCTCGCTTAGGTTTTGTTTTACGGAACCCGTGAAAACCGAGGGATCAGCGAGGTCACTTTTTAGAGGTAGTTTAGTAGCAAGAACATTTAGGGAATGTTTAATCAATCTGTTCTGAAGATTGAAGTAGATTCATGAAACATTAGTTTTAACATTTTACGAATCTACTCTAATATTTGGGACAGATTCATTAAGCACTTACTAAATATCCTTGCCACTTAATGACCCTTAATTAAGACAAGTTCCATAGAATGTTCTTGAAAGTTCATCATTTGATGGCAAAGTTATGCTTACTTCAAATTTAATAACATGTAAAGGAACTGTAACACCACATAAGTTTAGTCTTGTATCGAAGATTTTGAGAAATCTTCAAGGGTTTATAAAGGGGGTCATTGATGAAAAGATTGTCCTGGTTCCTAACTTTTTTAGGGTTGGAGCCGAAATTGCTAGGGGGGTGGGTTGGGATCCGCCAGACCAGGGGCCCGAGCCTGGAAATGGGTCAGGGTTGTTACAGGAACATCTTTGTAAATCAATGTCTCTTAGGAGATAGAATCCTCACTTAATCAATATTACCAAATTTTCTCAGTTAATGAGCTTAGAGAAATTATGGTCTTGTAGCTATGATCATCGTCATTTGAATCGGCCTGAATTTGGCATGCATGTTTTAAACTGAATAGTTTTTTTATTTCACATTCCTTATATCATTATTTTCCAAAATGATTTCCAAATATTTTTGGCCGATTCAGTCCCAAGCCTGCATATTTGGTCCAAGAATCGATGAGGAGTGGCTGTGATGCTACCTTTTATTATAAGTACCAATTTTAGTTACAGCAGTGGTTGAATCTTGAACTTCTTTAGGAGATAAAATATGTTGAATAAACGCAACTTTGATGTTTACATGTATCTAGCAATCAAATGAATAATCATGCGTTCATAAAAGAATCAAGTTTTCATAAACTTTATTTTATCCAAAGGATCTCCACAATAAGAATATGCAATGATGGGTGCATCTATATTACACAATATGAAGCAAAAAATGTGGCAAAAATTCAAGAGAGACACTTGTTAATTGCTAGAAAATAAATTTCTAAATGATTAAAACTATACCAACTACTTTTCTTTTGCACAAACACAAACTTCTGGGTTAGAAATGGATATATATGTGGTATAAACAACAAGAGGCTTCAAAGATCTACAAGTAATAGACAACAAGAGGTTTCAAACATTTAACTGCAAATCATAAATTTATTTACTGAAATCATCGATACTAGATGAATAGCAATGTGGATTAATTATTGAAAACAACAAGAGGTTTCAAACATCTACAAGCAATGTGCAATTTAATGCCATATACATAGCTTGGAATATGCCAAACAAACTCATTTTGCCAAGTCTAATTCTTGGTTTTCATTCCAAATAGAATACTCTTAACTCCTAGATTGGTCCAAACTCTAAGAAGAATATCTTCAATACTTGCAGTTGCAGCCTCTTTATTATGCAGACAGACTATTTTTCAGATGGAACGTGTTCTCCCGCACCATGGAGGCACTACACCTTTCGTTTTTTTAATACTAGGGACCAGGTCTAGATTTAAGACTCCTAAACTTTAGAAAATTAAAATCCATTTCTTTAACAGTTTTGTTAATTAAGAACATCTACGGTCCCCATCCCCTCTCCTCAAATATTGAAAAAATATCAAAATCATGCCAAAAAGAAAAAGTTTCTGTTCCTGCTCGTGCTTATGGCGCATGGGTTTTGGGGTTCAACTCCAGTTTCTTTTTCACGACCCAAGATTACAATGATACTCTCAATATTTGATCGTGCTCTAGTGGTGATTTGAAAATGAAAAAAAAAAAAAACAATTTTTTAGGTTTCTGTCCAACCAATCACAAGTAATTTAGTCATAACTGAGTTTTGAATGCAGGCTGAAATGAAAATTGATGCCTAAAAATTTCATGCTTATGAGGTCAATTTTTTCAACTATGACCAGAAGGTCTTGAATGCAAAGAATACCATAGAAGTTCTGATATTCATTTAGTTGGATGTGATGAAAAAAAATTAGGTTCAATTGTTAGTTGAATTTGGACTTTTGAATGTAGTTTCATACTCCAATGTCAGTTTATTATCCTATTGAGACACAATAAAAGATTTAATCCTAATTAAATGCTGAGAAATTTATATACATACGTGATGCTATTACCATAGTATGTTAGCAGGATCATATGCATGCTCGAAATGAAAACCTGGCATGAGCATGTTCATCGATTGGCTGAAGGACTTCGCTTGTCTGGTCTTCACTCACTCAAGAGGAACGTATCCTTGAGAGGCTTCGGGTCTCATACGCTCTTCCACTATCGGACAATACTTTTGTAACAGACCACGATGCCTATACGATTACCTTCCTAAATCAAACTTTTGCTTAAAATGTGTCAAAGTATGCTTGATAGCATATTTCAAATTGTTTGATTTGTTTTCAAAAAGGATAAAAAGGCTAGTTCGGCTTATTTTGTTATAATGATGCCGTAAGAAGAAAGAGGTTGATGTTAAAAAGGAAAACAAATCTCCGATGGTTATTTGTGATTTCCTCAACATGTGAAGAATGAAGTGTTTGTACACTTAAATAATCTCTTTTTCTCATACTGTATTTCATCGTGTCCCTTTCATCATGTTGATGATTCAGCATTTCTTTGCTTTGTTGTTCTTCTCCAAGATGTTGAAGAAGAAGCTCATCATTGTCCATCAGTACTTCATGTGGTATTTTTTTTTTTTTTTGCTTTTTATTGAGTTTTTCATTTTTTGATCCTATCAATTTCATGAAATTTTATAAAAAGTTTGGTTGTCGGTATAAAATTTATGTTTGCATTTACATTTCTTTGTTTTGCATTATGTGGTCTTGGGAATAGTTGGTATATTTTTATTGTTGAATTTATTATCATGCTTTTAAAGCACTTGGCCAAGATATTAAAATATATGAAAGATAATTTGGAAGAGACAAAGTTTTATAAGAAGCACAGTTTATATATATTTGCTTTTAGTTTATATTTGCGTTTTTTTTTTATCGTCTTATCATCCATAACTTCATGTAGTAGTTTCTGTGGTTAATGCAAGTGACCTTTCTATATTTTTCTGACGGGAAGCAATAAGTCCACGGGGCTCATATGGAAAAGCGAGAGAGGTCAGGGAGCCCAACAACCACAATTCTCATCCTCGAAACTCAATTTCTGAAAATCCATTTAACGGTTATAATTTTGATGCCCAGTTTGGTAGTCGGAATTTTTTTTAAAAAAAATTGAATTTTTGTTTCCTTTGCTACAGTGAATTTCCGATGTAAAAAAAAAAAAAACCATATAATGGACGTTTTTAAAATTCAAATATTTGATTATTTTTAAAAATAAATGTGCTTTAGGCATATTTTCGATGGTGATATTAAAACGTCACACACTCACGCGCCTCACCCGTTCTATCTCCTCATCTACCTTACTGCATGGGAATTGGGAGCTTGGCTGCTTGTGAAGAAGAGAGTGTCTGGCTTCTCACAATGCCGTCATTGTGAGGAGGTGGTTCTTTGCAGGTGCCTCTCTCTCTCTCTCTCTCTATCTCTATCTCCCCGCCGGTGCGCTGTTTCACCATTGTCATCTTCGTATGTCTGGTTCGCCCTTTGTCGTCTGCAACGTCTTCCACTCCGCTTGTAGAGCCCTGGTAATGACATCGTTGCCCTGGTCACTTAGACAAGATACTACCATGTTTTTCAGCTGTCATTCTCAAAAGAAATCCAGATCATTTTGGGACAATTCGATGTTTTCACCAGCAAATGGTGATCCATTGAAGAGAATAAGTGACAAATATGGAGAATTATATGACATTTTCTTTGTAATGAATACATCAACTTGACTTCATCGAATAGTTTGCTACTCTTGATTGCCACGTGAGAGTTCCAATCAATTGAAGTTCTTTTGAGAGAAAAAAAAGGTAGAAAGTAAAAATTGGGATTGCGTATGCCAACTGTTTGTATAAAGGCCCGAGTCGGTTCTGCTGAAGCCCTTTAGTGCCTCATAAAAGTTAAGACAAATTAGTTGGTTGCTTCATGGTCGTAAAATTCGACTTTCCAAAACCTTTTTTGAATCAGTGAAGAAATGAATGTCATCAGTTTCGCCAATGGAAGCAAATTTCGGTTTCTACAGAAAGTGAGTTGATCCTTATTAATTTTTGGATGACGGCCCTCTCAAGCTAAACGAATATGGTGAATGACGTCTTAGGAGCGTCTGGCCAATTTAAACACTGTAATGGTGATTATTTTTCTTATATGAAGAATGCCTGTACCTAGAGGTGTGAATCCGCTCTTTGATGTCCAGTATACTGTTTCAACAATGTGGAAAATCAGAATATGTTGAGCCTGCATACTCGAGATGGCTTCATAATATTCGAAACAGAAAAACCAAAAACAGGCAATCAGCTATGAATTCTTCTCTCAGATTGGAAATTTTCCTACGATGAAAAGGGGAATAATGATATAAATGCCAGCAGAAGCATTAGCACTATCGATGTATTTCTGCCACTCTAATTTCGCCAGCCAAGAACCCCAGTTTCACAATCATGACCAAGTTGTGCATTCATCAATGAACTAATAGGAAGGCTTGCACTCATAAACTTCAAATTTATTTTTCGAGTCAGATATATGGGGGAGTTTGAATGTTATTGTCTCAGATCTTTCCAGATGGTTAAAATTTTAAAATTTGTTGTTAGAAAACAGTCACTAAATTGGTACTAGGCACTAAAATTAGTTCACACTTTTTTCTCCTTGTTTTATCCTCAACCGTCTACCATGATAGATCAAATGATTCTCATGAGTGATCTGGGTGACTCTGGATAGCCAAAGTGACCAATCTCTCTCTCTCTTTCCATCTAATAGCAAATACATTATACATATATAATCGAACAATTTGATTTGAAGCAGTCCATCTTTGTCATATATTTCATATATCATGCGAGAGATGTATAATATTCATGGAAGGAAGAGGAGTGCTTCTGTCAAATTATTTGTAAGTTAAAAAGACTGTGTCCAATGTCTAAATTCGTTTGAACACCTGAAAATAATGAGAAAATGTGGGCCTTAAGTGCTTTATCTTTTGTGATAGCTTGATAGTGAGTTTGCTTCATCTTATGAGTCACTTTTAGTTAGAATTTCTTTGGTTCTTGGAATTAGGTGAAATGAAAAGTGATGGTACTATTTTTGTTGTAGTGGATTGAATTGCATACATTTATAGGCAGTTGATGTTTATGTTCATATGTTTATGATAGGGCTAAATTATCTATACTTAATTTAGATGCAGTTAGGATCATACTGGTTGCAGGTAAGAAGGTAAAAGGCCATTGTAAACAAAACATTTAAGAAATGAAATTATATCATATATTCAGACAGGCCATGGGAAAATGGCCTAGTTTAGTGTAATGAGTTTTTTATTAACAAGGTTTAAATTTGGCCTGCCCTTTGAATCTTTGATAAAGAGATCATCCTGGGTTGATGGTTTTTGTATATTCCATTTGTCATGTGCAGCAGTTTACCAGCCTCCCTCTCTTGAATACAGGTTCTCCCACTTCTTAAGCGACAACTGAGCTCTTATTGGCAGTCATGGCTTATTGCAACATGGTGGTATCTTTAACTTGAAACAGACAATAAAATGTTTCATGAGTATTACCTCTCCTCATCCATAACGCAGATCCAATCTGATCTCCTCGTGCATGAGTATTACCTCTCCTCATCCATAACACAGATCCAATCTGATCTCCTCGCTTACGCGAGACTTGTTTGGCCTGTCTGACATTGTTCCAGTTTGCAGCTTTTGCAGTCTTGTCAACCCAGCAAACCAAGGTCTCTCTCCCTTTATCTCTGTGCACTAGCTGTAGGATACTGGCCTAAAGGTCAAAGGTTGCTGTCCCTTTGTTGCCTTGTCTATCCCACTTTCCATCCATAATCTGCAGCCCTAGTAATGGCTTATGTTTCTATCTTTTTCAGAGTGGCACCCAAGTTTCCTAGCTCCTTCCCTATATCTCAAGCCCCTTTTGTTCCCTACCTTGCAAGAAGAGCTTCCTCTGCTTCTGCTTCTGCTTCTTCTAGCCAAACCCATAGCACCACCTTGTCGAAATCCCTTCAACAAGAAAACTATGAGGCCATCATTGGTATAGAGACCCACGTCCAGCTCTCTACCCTCACCAAAGCCTTCTGCAGCTGCCCCTACCACTACGGTTCAGTACCCAACACCCACATCTGCCCTGTCTGCATGGGGCTTCCCGGCTGCCTCCCTATTCTCAACTCTAAGATCATTGAGTTTGCTGTTAAATTAGGCCTTGCCCTCAATTGTAAACTGTCTCTGAGGTCCAAATTTGATCGAAAGCAGTATTTTTATCCTGATTTGCCAAAAGGTTACCAAATCTCTCAGTTTGATGTTCCGATTGCTAGCCATGGGTACCTTGATGTGGACCTGCCAGTTGAGTTTGGAGGGGGGCACAGGAGGTTTGGTATCACCAGAGTTCATATGGAAGAGGATGCAGGGAAGTTAATTCATGCTGCCAGTGGAGGCTATTCACAGGTTATGGTCAATCAAACTTTGTGAAAACTATTTTGTAGTTGCTTTATACTGTTATGGAGTTCTAAGGTTTCCCTGTCATCTAAAGCTCTTTTTATCAATCTTAGTTGTTGCATTTGCAAGTAGATTTAATTTGTACTAAGATTCAATTTTGGATGGCTGCTTTTGCTTAAAAATGTAGCTTCTGATTTTGTCTCGAAATATGGTTATCAATTTATTGGCTTTGGGGTGGTGGTGTGAATTTTACAAATTGAAACCTTATGTAGGGAAGCATGAGTTTTGTAATTGTTATTATGTTTTATGTCCTTTTAGGTGGGGGAATTTGCCATTTGGCACAGACATGGTTATTTTTTTATTGTTCACCTTTAGATATCATTTTTTGATAAACTTAACTTTTTATGTGGGTCACTTACATAGGTTAGTTTCACATATATTTATTTCAACATTTTTTATTGCCTCCCAATATGAAAAATGTATTAATGAGCTTAATTATTCAATGCAATTTTCCTGAAGATAAGTTGTTGCTTCTGGTCTGCATTTAATGTTAGCATTTTAAGCTGCTACTGGGTGGTGGTATGGTGACTGGTAGATATATCCAATCTTGCATTTTCTATATGAATGGATGGCAATCCTTGAGTCTTGCTGAGAAAGATTTTATATGTTTTGGGTTCAGGTGGACCTCAACAGAGCTGGGGTGCCTTTGCTTGAGATTGTATCGGAGCCTGACATGAGGAGTGGTTTGGAGGCTGCAGAATATGCAGCAGAAATCCAGAGATTGGTCCGCTATATTGGAGTTAGCAATGGAAATATGCAGGAAGGTTCATTGCGCTGTGACGTGAATGTGTCTGTACGACCAAAAGGACAGGCCAAATTTGGAACAAAGGTGAATGAGAGGTCTTTCATTATCATGCTATTTATATAATCTTATGTACAGAATATGGAATGGAGAGTTCATGGCAAGAACTCTTGAAATCTTCTTGGTTATTCCAACACCATGGTTCAGCTCATGATTTTGTTCTTTCTTAGAAACATGGTTTCTGGGCTCTTTGAAATATAAAGCATGTGCATAGTATGGTTTTCCAAAGTAGATTCAATTATATTTGTAGATTGATCAACATTTAGCCCCCTTGGGTTGCACTCCATTTCGTGCAATGAAATAGTTAGATGTGCATCCCCCAAAAAACTGTAAAATTTAAGGGCTTCAATGTTAAAGTTCTTCCTTCTTTGGTTATTTTTATGGTTGCCAAAGTTGTTTTATTTTGATTTTACTGTTCTTCAGATTCTGAAGTTTCAAGTTCTATGTTTTTATAGTTGCGAAGGATGGAAAATCTCATGTTCTCGTCATCACGAAGCCATAGCAGTTACATGAGCACCAGTAATGTCATGTCCTTCAACTGACTATGATAGCTCCTCAAAAAATTTTGTGAGACAGTTCACAAGCTGTTATCATGAATTTTGCTTTGTAACCTTGTGGAACCGCTATTTCTCTATCACCCAGTCCCATTTTGAATTTGTTTTATTTGTGAAATTCTCCATGTCATCGTGAAGTCATAGCAGTTACATCAGCACCAGTAATGCCATGTCCTTCAACTGACTATGATTGCTCCTTGAAAGATTTGATGAGATAGTTCACGAGTTGTTGTCATCAATTTTGCTTGTTCACGAGTTGTTGTCATCAATTTTGCTTCGCAACATTGTGAAGCCGCTATTTCTCTATCACCCAGTCCCATTTTGAATTTGTGTTATCTTTGAAATTCCCTCCATAGTTTTAGCTGGTTGTTGTATGTTAGAGTCTTCAGACATGCTGGTTGTTGTATGTTAAGAGTCTTCAGACATAGACCTGGTATTTTCTTCTGAAATATGTTAACCAGGCACAGGCAGACAATTTTTATTCACATGGTCTCTGTTTGCCTTGGCATAATAGTGTGATATTTCGTAGAAGCAGTCTTTTATTTTCAGGAAAAGGACTAGTTGTTTCCTTCTTGTTATTATGAATTTTAATGATGCTCAATCTTCCTTCGTATAGGTAGAAATTAAAAATATGAATTCATTCTCAGCAATGCAAAGGGCAATTGACTTTGAGATTTCTAGGCAAATTTCGCTCTACAATGAGGGCCAAGAAAATCAAATAATACAAGAAACTCGACTCTGGGAAGAAGGATCTCAGGTCAGTATTTGACGTCTACTTAATGCATTTTTATTTTTCTTTAATAGTTTTTCTGAGATCTATCTTTCCTACATCTCAAATTTTCTTATCCAGAGAACAGTAACTATGAGAATAAAGGAAGGACTTGCAGATTATAGATATTTTCCTGAGCCCGACCTTCCAGATGTTGTAATCACTGAGGATTATGTGCATATTCTTCGGTCTGGACTTCCAGAACTTCCAGATACAAAGAGGAGGCGATATGAGCAACTGGGTTTGACCATGCAAGACGTTTTGTTCCTGGCAAATGATGATAATGTAACTGTCGCTGACCTGTAATCTATTTTGGATTTCTTTGTGAACCTCTTGTGACCTTTTCCAATTTTGACGCCACATCTCAGGTTGCTGACTTTTTTGATGCAACTATCACAAATGGTGCTGATATCAAGCTAGCTGCTAACTGGATCATGGGTGATATTGCTGCCTATTTGAAAAATGAAAAGTTATCAATAAATGAGATCAAATTAACACCTCATGAACTAGCTGAACTTATAGCTTCCATTAAAGGTGGAACAATTAGTGGCAAGATTGGCAAGGAGGTCTGTGAAAAGAGGCTTTCTCATTCTTTTGACTGCAATCAACTTTATTCAACTTGTTGATATTTCGTATTTCCCATCAAAACGTGTCAAAATTCTAGTGCCTGGGCAGGCCTTATTAACTCACTGATGCTTGTGCATTTTTTATAGATACTGTTTGAATTGATAGCAAAAGGTGGAAAAGTGAAGGCATTGATTGAAGAGAAGGACCTTGTTCAGGCAAGTGCCCATTCATTGTGGTCATTTCATTGATTAGTTTTAATAATTTTTTACGTGTATGCATGTGTTTTTTAGTAAATCTGAAACTTGTCACATTTTTCTTATGTTTTAATATTTTTTACATGTATGCATGCGTTTTTTTGGTAAATCTAGCCAATGTTTGTAGTTTTGTCTAAGAAAACTCTTTTCTTTTTTCAGTTGTACTCGACATTGAATTATTTGATTTTATGGTTACAATTGCGATGCAGATGATAATAGATGATCACCCAAAGTTTGATAAACAATAAGGGTGTTTTTGAAACACAAGTTGACCTCCCTTCCATGAAGAGGTTATCCTAAAACAAGCACTAGTTATTTAATCCAACATTTTTTCGTGCCATACAGATTTTTACCCATAAAATTGTAAGAAAAAAATCACATTGAGGGGAGTCCCAATTTTTCGTCCTTGATTTTGGTTGTGAGTACACCCATATGTCGATGCCTATGATAGATATATTGATATACACATCTACATAGAAAGACGAAAAGATGGATTAATAGCAAAGCGACCTGTGGTTATTGCCACATTGACTGACAAGCCATCTTTGAATGAACAAGGGCTCTTTTTTTTTTCATCTTTTCATTTTATTACTCGGATTGGCTTAAAAGAATTCATAGATCCATGTTGTTAGAAACATCAAAACATGGAGGAAAAAATAGAATCAAGTTGACTCTTTATTCCTTCATATCATCATGTATTTTTGGAGTATAGATTAGGTACATTATCCTCAAGGATCAGTGAATTCTTGGGCCGAGCTGGATTTGAACCAGCATAGGCATATCACCAATGATTTTATAGTCTGTACCCATTAACTGCTCAGTCGTCGACCTAGGAAGCATCAATTGTTTGTCTATTGATAATTCATGGTCAACTTTTCTTTTGTTGTACCCTACTAACCCCAGGGGAAGTCGAAACCCTGCTGCCTCCTTGAAAGAGAGATGTCCTGAACTGCTAGACGACTGGGTCAATGTCAATATAATGAATGCCAGGACCTCTAAGAAAAGAACCACTTTAATTATGAATGTATTATAAATTTTTGTGCTTCATGCTTTTGATATCATATGGTGAATGTCATGGTGAAATTTGAAAAGGTCTTCATTTGACAAAACTCCACCCATTCCTTATTATTTTCAGGTATGAAGACACATGGTTTCAGTTGCATCCATCTCCTTATAATTTACATCTATACTGGAACTGTTTCTGACAATTCTTTAATGTCACATTGAACCATTTCAACATTACCACGTGTGTTAGTTCTCAATGATTCCAAATTCTTCAGATATTCTATCCACCTTGTCACTTTCATTTGGAAGAATGTGTGTATAACCAACATTTAAATGTACCAACCAGCCTTTGGACGAAGTGTGTGAACATGACTCGTCAACATTGCAAGAGTGACGAGTCATGTTCTTCCATTTCATATTTTGAATAAGAGAGATTCTAAACCTTTTGAAAGTATTCATTCTGATGTATGGGCACTTGCTCCAATTCCTTCCTTGTCTGGCAGCCGTTACTATGTTATTTTTGTCGATTCCTTCTCGCCTTATACTTGGATACATTTTATGAAGCATAAATTTGAAGTCTTCAACCTTTTCCAAGACTTTCACGCCCTAATTCAAAACAAATACTCGTCTAATATTGTGCATTTTCAGTGTGATGGTGGAAGAGAATATCTCTCCCAAAATTTTATTGAATATCTTCGAAATAATGGGATAACTAGACAAATATCTTGCCCTCATACTCAATAAAATGGGATAGCGGAGCGAAAACACCGACATATTGTAGAGACAGCTTTGAGCATGACGCATGATGTCAATGTACCAACCAGCCTTTGGACGAAGGCTTTTCATACTGCTGCCCACATCATAAATCAACTTCCCATGAGTATTTTGGAAAATAAGTCTCCTTATTATCTTCTTTATGGTCAACATCCTCTGAATAATGACCTTTGTGTGTTTGGTTGTGTTTGTTATGTTCACGTGCATTCTTCTTGAGAAATAAGTTTTAGGATAAAGTTTTGAAGTGAAATTTTGTCGGCTATGCCGATGAGTATAAGGGATATAGATGTTATGATCCTAATAGTAAGAGAATACGAACTTCACAGAATATGGTATTTGATGAAAATGAGTTTGACAAGAAATGTCACCCCATTGATTCAATCTCGCTGCAGAAGTAAATCTACCACCTGTGGTTGAATTCAGAATTTTTGTGGAGAAGTCATGCACATCATCTTGTCCTCTTGTAAATGCGCATCAGAAACCGTTCAAATATAGAGATAGTTATAATTTAGAATCAAAACATGTTTTTTTTTGAAAAAAAACATGATAAATTTTGAAACTTAAAAAACACATTTTTTTAAAAAACATTAAAAATGAAAAGAAACTCGTTAATGCATTTTTCGCGCTTTTTCACTTTTTTAATTTTTTTTAATGCCAAACAGTTTTTTTCATTTTCTATTTTTTATTGTTGCAAATGTACTTATCAATGTTGTAAAAAGCATATCGTAAGTTGTATCGGTCAGGCCAATAGATACATCGTATCGTAATGTATCCTATATGTATTTTAAATTTATTTTTTAATTCAAAAAATATAAAAAATAGAGAAAAATCAGATAAATCAAGAAAAATAAAAATTATGTTTTTTTAATGTTATACATAATAGCAGGCTTATTATAAGTATGAAGTTACTTCACAAACATTAATAAGTGGTCATAATATCATATAGCAACACAATATAAACAAAGACATCAAGAAACATAATTTATAAGATAATCTACATTAATAACACATAAGTAAATCAGAAGATCCATAACACATCAAAAACCAAGTTTTATGTACACTATACATCACATGACAAGACAAAATTGTTCAATGTTAATGTAAATAACAAATGAAAACAGCTTCATTCATAATCTTTATCATCTCATTCTCATTCTTATCTTTTGTAGAAGATATAAACCCTTTTTATCTAAACAAGAATCAAACATCCATGCATAAATCTGCCCTCAAATTGATGATTTCATAGTGAAACTGATTATTCCTTTTGAAAATTGCCACAATCTCCCCCTTCTTCAACTGCTAGATATGTTCAAAAATGAAGAGGGAGGCAAGTTTTAAAAATTAGTTTGAAAAAAGGTGGTTTGAAGTTTGAACCCCCATATTTTTTTAAAATAGACATGTATCGTGCAATACAAGGTGTATTGCCCTATATCGTACGATACAGGCTATGTATCGTACGATACACCACCTGTTTGTGATACAAGTGGTGTATCGTATCGTAAATTTAAATGAGACGATACGTATCGTACGATACGTACAACACTGGTACTTATCTTTTGATATTTGTGTTATTAGTTTCTCACTTATTTTATTATTTCTCTATTTTTAGTTTTTTTACCCGAGAAAACCTTGCTGTTTAAAACTCCAAACCATTATTTGTGACTATGATTTAGATCTACCCAAGCCGAATGATGGTTCTTATGTGGAACAAGCTGCTCTTCAGTGGTTGTTTTGTTTTGTCTATCATAGAAGAGATCGGGATACAAGTCATGAAGGAATCAAAGAGTCTATAAGAAGATCAGAGTGCATCGTCATCCCATTGATTGTTGGGATAGTTATAAAATTTTTTTCTCTGGATTTTCAGTTGTTCATGGCACAAACTACTAAACATGAATAACCCGTTTCTTACAATCAAGCCTCCAAAACTCGTCAATGGGTAGAAGCTATGAATGAAGAGATGGAGGCACTCATGAGTGCAAGTCTTGGGAAATTGTTCCAAGGCCTCAAGGGAAGAATGTAGTCGGCTCCAAGTGGGTTTATAAAGTCAAACACAAACCAGATGGAAGTATTGATAGGTACAAAGCGAGGTTGGTAGCTAAGGATTTTACACAATAATTTGGATAAGACTATGATGAGACATTCAGTCCAGTGATAAAAATGGGCACAATTCGCATCATCATCTCATTGGCAGTTGATCATGGTTGGAAGCTTAGCCAACTGGATGTTAAAAATGCATTCTTTCATGGAGACTTGAAAGAAGAGGTATACATGAAACAATTGCTAGGGTATGCAGAGAAAGACGTTGCAAAGTGGGTATGTAGGCTTCGCAAGTCCCTTTATGGTTTAAAGCAAGTTTCTCGATCATGGTTTGATAGTTTTTCTCAACAAATTCAACAATGTCGTTTCCATAGAAGTACTCTTGACCATTCTCTCTTTATTTATCAAAGCAAGAACATCTTTACTTGGCTTCTCATATATGTTGATGTTATTGTCATCACTAGAAATTGTGACACCCATATTTGTGAAGTAAAGAATTTTTTGATGAAGAGTTTTAAAGTGAAAGTTTTAGGAGAGTTAAGATATTTTCTTGGTGTGGAGGTTGACCTACAACAAGATACTTTGACATTGACACAACTGAAATACACTCTGGATCTCTTGATCAAGACAGGCATGACAGATTCCAAACCTTGATCAAGACAGGCATGACAGATTCCAAACCTGTTAGTAGTCCTAGTGTAGTAAATCAAAAGTTGAGCTCAAAGAAAGAGAATCTATATCATGATCCTACAAGGTGTTGCAGTATTATTGGCATGTTACAACATCTTACCTGCGCTCGGCCAGATATTGTATATTTTGTGAATCAAATGTCACAATTTATGCGTGCTCCTAGAAACAGTCATATGAATGCTATTAAACGAATCTTAAGGTATTTGAAAGGCAAAATTGGAGATAGCCTTGTCTATTGCAAGAGTGATTCTTCTTGTAAATGGCATGAACTAATTACTTACACAGATGCAAACTGGGCAAGAGATCCAGATGAGTGGAGATCAGTTTCAGGCTATTGTGTTTTTATTGGAAGAAATCTCATCACTTGGAGTAGTCGCAAATGAAAGGCCATAGCTCGATCTAGTATGGAAGCTGACTATAGGTCTGTGGCAGTAGGGACCGCTGAAGCTACATGGGTGAGAAATTTGCTGGAAGAATTAGGAGAGCCTATTATTTGATCCTCCTTATTGTGTGACAATCAAAGTGTCATCAACATAGCTTTTAATCTTATTCTTCATAGTAGGACAAAACACATTGAGATTGATCATCACTTCATTCGTCAAAAGGTTGAGGACAAAGAGATTGAACCATGTTAAATTCGCACTGATAATCAAGTTGTTGATTTGCTTACAAAGGGTTTAACTAGTCATCAATTTTGGTTTCTCAAGAGCAAGTTGTGCATGATAAAAGGAACATGCACAACTTGAGGGATGATGTTAAAGGATGACCAGATGGGTTTGGATCTTGGTCCAGACCCAAACCCATTAGGAATAGGTGTTTTATTTCTCACGTGCCTTTATGTTTCATTAGTGGCATATGAAGTAATTTTGTGTACCATTTTGGCTTATTATTTTGGCCTTGTATCTAACGTGAGATAATAAAATTTTAGGGTTCAGACTGCGTGTAGTTATCGCAGATCTCCCTTCTCTCGTCTTGTCTTCTTCTTCCTTATTTTCTGCAAGGCTGAACTGCGGTGAATATCAAGACTGATATACCAAAAAACTGACACCTGTGGAGCAATCAATTTCTTTTTATCTTTTTATGCAACTTCTTTATTTTAGTAGATCCAAGTCTATGATCCTAATTGAGCTTGCATGAGGGCATTGTTTGATGCTGTTGTCAGTGAACTTACTGGTGGAATTTGTTGCCAAAGGATTTAACATGTCCTCCAATATAAAGTTCTTGATTTTTTTTTCATGTTGAACTTAGATATATAGAATGGAACTTCTGAATTTGCTTCTCCTACTTATACAGTCTTAGTAGAAAAGAGAAAGAATTTGCTTCTCCTTAAATAAATGTCCTGAAAAAAGTACTTTTCCCTCTACTTTAATTTTGATTTTACTTTTTTTCCCTACTGTTCTGATTTTCATTGTCGCCATAAGAATTTCACTTAAGGAAGAGAAATGGATTTGATTTCGGTCAAGAAAAAGACCTTTAGCATGCATTTGCATGGAAAAACTTCAGCAATGATCTTCAGCTATTGTGTAGGCAGATCATTTAATGAAAATGAAACTGTCTGAGTTTAACCTGTGTTTGCTAATGTTAGATCAGTTTTGAGATGCAAGTTGGGAGTTCATATTTATGTAGACTTCATGTTGTTTACTTACGATTGAGGCATGGATATCATCCTGGTAGGATCAGGGTTGCATCAATCTTTAATGCCATTAAGATGGAAAGTTGTAGCTTTTTCTGTTTCCATTTCGATTGACCTTAAAATGCTTTTTACAATTGCTGAGTTAAAAGCTATGATGTTTACATTTTTGCATTGCCATTATTTTGTCAAACCTGTAACCTAACAAGCACTGCGAGTTATTAACACAGATATTAGATCCAGCAAAAATTGAAGTGATGGTGGATAAAGTGTTAGCAGCAAACCCTAAGCAGCTTGAACAATATCATGGAGGCAAGACAAAATTGCAAGGATTTTTTGCTGGTCAGGTGGGTATTCTACGAACTGGTCATTTGAGATGTGACACTAGCTGTGTTCTTGGTACTTAAGTTGATACGGTTCCTGAACTTGTTATTATGTTCCTGTTTCAGGTGATGAAGGAGTCAAAGGGGAAAGCCAACCCTGCTCTCCTAAACCAGATTCTTTTGGGGAAACTAAATGCCAAAAATTAATGCCTTCCATGTCCTTCTCATTCAGCTACAAGCTTGCAGCTGGTATGTGTGCTGAGTAGCAGCCAGGTCAAATGTACAAGCATGTGAGATGTCAGGATGTCATGTGCTTGATGATCTGTATTATTCTTCAGGATGATAATTTATAAATAAAAAGGTTGAAAAATATAGCTTGTTTTTTTCTATCAATATTGATAGTAAAAGAAAAGTTCTGATACACTAAACTAGGTTTAAGTCACTGCTTACTATATACACTGTTGATCTTCAATGCAAGTGGAACTTCCTTGTATAGAAGTATATAGATCTGTATAATACAAATAAATTCAGCATGTTTTTGCCCCATGCTTTATGCAGTTAGATTTAAATAAGATGCAATTTTTTGCATAAAATACAGGGATATCTATGCTCCATTTCATACAAATGACTTGGCATACCTTTTCATGATTATCAAGATAGTGGATTAATATTGCTGATTTTCCAAAAACCAAAGAAACATACGATTTAGTTTCCAGCAGATAAGTAGAATCTACAGTTTGTGATGGAGAAAAGGTGACTTTTAGCAAATGATAAGTCTGGTTGGGTTGAGTTTGAACTTGCACATGTACTGTGCAAGCAGCATCAGAGTAACCTCTTCCAGTTCGTAGTTTTGAAATCTACATGAGTGCGCTATGGATTGCTTATGCTTGTTTTGATTTTTGACTTGTGACAGGATTTCTTTGATCAGAAACTGGCTTTTCTTTCCTGAATTTTTCATGCTTAATCTGAATAACAGTGCCTTTCTTGAAAAGACTGCACCATTGGTCCCCTGGATAAAGAAGCAGGTTGACTGGAACAGGGTTAGGTTGAATTTGCTTGCTATTTTCTCCAGCCCAATTAGCAGTGGCATGAAAGCCACAGAATATGCGACAACCTTAGAGAGATAGTTGGATCGGTTAATGGCAATATGTAGGCTGGTTATGGAATAATGTGAATGGTTCTATATTGTTGAAGGGCAAGTAAAACTTGAGTAAAGGTGATGGTTACCATAGAGCTATCTTTTCCACATCTGTTTACAGTTATATAACTGTATTTGAAAAAACTGGTTTATGATGTAGTTGGTCATGATCAGAAGTTTTTATCTTGGCATCGATGTGGTTAATGGCTGCAACTAAAAAAATTTAGGAGTAATTAAAATTTATGCACCTGCATTAAATAGTTTTCCAAAATAGATACTTATAACTTGTTATTTTGATGAATTGCCATTTGATGTACTTGAGTATCTTTTGGGAGCATAACATTCTATGTGCAATCTCTTAAAACTGTTGGAAAACTAGTGAATATTCAGTTTGGAGATTAATACTCTTTAATTTTGATATGAAGATATGGATAAAATTCTGTTTCATTTCGGTGTGAAGTTTGGCAAACATTCTCGTGTATTAGAGCCAATTCTGGAGACCACTTTGAGCTTGCACACTTTGTTGTGTTTATCCTGGTCTGTTATTGAGTAAAATTTCACATTTGAATCTGTCCATTTTGTCTGGCAGATCTTCCGGTAATAATATTTGCTCATTATGCATGTCAAAATGTTTTCATCATATTCACAACATCAACAAATATTGTTGATATCCAAATGTCATGTTTTATAGCCAGTATTATCAAGGAATATATTGTGATATTTTCCAAAGATTGCTATTACATAATTGGCACGACTCCAAGAGAAAGTGAAAAGAAATTGACAGCTTGGAAAAGCAGGTGTTTATCATACTCAGGTAGAATATATGCCTCATTAGACATGTTATTAGACAGGTAGACAACCATTGGCTGCCGTGTTTTAAGTTTCCTCCTGTTAACAGCAGGCTTCTTTGAGGGAACAATGAGGAGTAGCATAGGATCCATTTTGGAAGAGTGGGGAAAATTATGTGAGCCAGTCAGGGAAGGCAGAATTAATTTAAAAGATTTTGTTGTGATGAATAGAGGAAATATGATTTTTGCTGCTTTTACGTGACTAGTTTCTGATTCAGCCCGGGCGAGGCTGATGAGCTGATACACTTTGATTCATGACACTTATGGACTTATAAAAGGAAGAGTTCTGATTCATGGAATTGGAGGAGAATGGTTTGGGTGGTGGGAAGAAGTGGGGCACTTTTGTTCTGGGAGATGATAGTCATGTTCGAAATTGGATAGATAATTGGGGGTGGGGCATTGTACCTTAACTCGTTCGTAGAAGATGCATACACCAGGTCAAGCCACTTCTCAGCAATTTTGCAAATCAGCCTGATCACTTTTTTCCCTCTTTGTATCAAGGATATGCTGAGGAACCGTCGGCTTAATCCTTTACTTGAGAATATTGGTCTTGGTAATATATGGGGTTCTTTGGCTACCCGACGAAAGATGATCGAAATCACCCTCCCTTTTTCTCTTGCCCATGGGTTCGGACCTGGGTAGTGGAACATCAGTCAATTAAAGTGCAGTCCATCCACTGTTTGCACTGATCACCAGGCTTTTACCAGCCCACCAGGTAGTCAGCTACGCTGCGTCTTCTCGAGGCAGATGAGGTTCTTTGAATGCACACAACATGTCCAAAAATGAAATTTATGGTCAGATGTGCATACAGAAGCCTGGTGAACCGTGGAGAAGCTGGATTTGGGGAAATCAAGCCCCTATGAGAACTAGATGGGTTCTCTACTTGGCTGCTGAGGGCTGCTGATTGTGCACCCATGATGGTCTAGTGATGGAGGCAGCTGTGGGCACAGTGTTCAGAGTAATTTTTGTTTTTACATATTGGTGTCCTTTAAAACGTTAAAATTTTCAAACTAGTGCCCCTTAACCAAAATTTTATGGCTCTACCCCTAGTCTATTGTCACTTGTGCGAGATGAACTTGGAATCTAATTTCCGTGTTCTTTGGGAGTGCCCAGAGGTGGTTCAAATATAGAGATCATTTAATGTCTGTTTGATTTGAATTGGATCGGTGAAAGAGCTTATTTTGTTGTGGCAAAGTAAAATTAAGGAAAAAGGGATCAGAGGTGGATGGAGAACCTTGCTGCTTCCACTGACGTTGTGGAATGTATGGAAGACCATAACACTTGGTCTCAAGCTGACGAGAATCTTACAGAGTTTAAGATTCTTGCAGCAGTCTGGAATGATTTAAAAGCTATTCTTTGCACTCAATAGGATCCCAGAGGTATGCAAAGACTCTTGGTTTTGGTTTAAATCCTGCGGTTGCCAAGACCCGTGGCCCTCCTTTAGGTCATGTTTTGAATGCATGGCATTCCACTGTAGAGTTCCAGCAAGAAACAAAGTGTGTTAGGACTTTTTAACAGGTTCTGGAACTTTAGTACTGGGAATAAGGTTTCACTTAAATGGGTGGACTCTTACTTGGTCCATTATGGTTTTTTCCCTTTCTTGTTCATTCTTTAATTTGTTTCTTTGGATAAAAGGAAAGGAGATGGGCTCCAAGGGACATAGCTCAAACAGGCTGCGTGTTTCCAATTCAATTCAAAGAAGCTCATACTTTTGTACCAAAACGAAGGGCAAGTACTACATGCAAATGGAAACATGCATCGCATGACAACAACCCAGGTTTGAACCCCAAGATTAAGGAAAATGTGGAAAACTTTGGGTCTCATTTGGGTAGTAGGATAATCTCATTCACATGGAGACTGTACCCAGCAGGTTGCATTGGAGATCTCAAAATAAGAAACACCGAAAGCACAGAAACCAGCTAAAAAGCCAAAAAGATATACATGTAAAATAGTTGATAAATTGAAGTTTCTCCTAAAAAAAGTGTGAAATATCGGCGATATTTTGGTTTTGCCATTTGAAAGGGCTTCTACATGAAAAGCAAGGTCTAAAAGACTAAAACCCTCCAAAAACCCTTCTTCTCAGGCTTCCTTTCTCCGTAGCGGTCTTCTTCCTTCACTCCCTCCATTCACACCCAGAACGATGCCATCTTCCGCGACCGTCCGCCACTCTCGGAGGCTCTTCGGAAATCTCATTCTTCGACTGACGTGCTCCACCAGCCAAGCGAGTCGATTCCAGAAACCCCACGGTCCGTCGACCTCTCAGCATCGTCTGGTCTCCATTTCGAGTTTCTCATCGCATTCCGCTCCAATATCCACTCAGTCGGCTGCCCACGAGAAGATTCTACTCGCAGAGTTGGTTTCGGAGAAGAAATGGTCGAACGAGACGGAGAAGGCGTTAGATGGTGCTGGTTTCCCATTGACCCACGAAACAGTCGTCTATGTTCTGAAAAAGCTCGAAGGAAACCCCAGAAAAGCACTAGATTTCTTCGAATGGGTCCAAGAGAAGAAGGGGTTGTCGATTAGCCCCGTCTCCTATGACATCTTGATCAGAATTGCTGCGCATAAGGATTTTATGAAAGAATTCTGGCGTATCGTCAAAGAGATGCAGGACCGCGGGCTCGTCGTCGACGAAGAAACGTATCAGAACATATTGACGAGGTTCGTGAAGGAACGGATGGTGAACGAAGCCGCCGCGTGGAAGCAACTGAAGAGCTTGATGCAGGAAAAGAGCACATTGAGGACGAATGTGGAATCTGTAGTCGGAATAATCTCGGGATGGGATTGGAACGAACAGGTCGAGGCGCAATTGGGAAGTCTTGATCTACAGTTCAGTGATGTGCTTGTGATCAGAGTGTTGAGGGAGCTCCGGGCTCTTCCTTTGAAGGCTCTAAACTTCTTCCGGTGGGTCGGCAGGCAGCCCGATTACAGACACACTGCTACTACATATGGTTCAATTGTTCGGGTGCTCGGGCGCAGCGATTCGATCGAAGAGTTCTGGAACAGTGTGAGGGAGATGAAGGATGAAGGCTTTGAATTGGATTTTGACACGTACATAAAGCTTGCTAGGCGGTTCCAGAAGTGGAAGATGATGAAGGATGCAGTTGATCTCTATGAGTTTATGATGGAAGGCCCATACAAGCCTTCCATGCAGGATTGCAGTTTGCTCTTGCAGCAAATTGCTCTCTCAGGCTTGCCGGATATGGATTTGGTGTTCAGAGTTGTTCAGATTTTCGAAAAGGGCGGGAATTCACTTTCGAAGTCCGTCTATGATGGTATCCACAGATCCTTAACCAGTGTTGGCAGATTTGATGAGGCAAATCAAATCATGAAGACGATGAAAAACGCGGGATTCGAGCCCGATAACATCACTTACAGTCAACTTGTTTTTGGGTTGTGCAAGGCGGGAAGATTAGAGGAAGCTCGTAAGATGTTGGATGAAATGGAAGAGCACGGTTGCACCCCTGATCTTAAGACTTGGACGATCTTGATCCAGGGACATTTTCTTGTTGGTGAAGTCAATCAAGCATTGTCTTGTTTCACAAGGATGTTGGAGAAGAACTGTGATGCTGATGCTGATCTCATTGCTGTGATGGTGAAAGGCCTCTGTGATAAGAACAGAGTGGTAGATGCTTACACCATACTTGTTGAAATTGTAGAGACGGGTAATTTGAGACCATGGCAGGCGACGTACAAGCTCTTGATTGAAAGGCTACTGAAGAATGGTAGGCTTGAAGAAGGTCTGAAGCTTCTAAATTTAATGAAGAGCCACGGCCTCCCACCATTTCCAGAACCTTTTGTCAATTATATTTCCAAGCGTGGAACAGTTGAAGATGGCATGGACTTTTTGAAGGCGCTGACTGTGAAGCGTTTCCCTTCTACTTCAGCACATGTTCATCTTTTGCAGGCATTTTTCAAGGAAGGTAGGAATCCGGAAGCCCAAGATTTGCTGTATAAATTTCCACATCATATTCGCAACCATGCCGATGTTTTGAGTCTGTTTGGATCTTCGAATCCTAAAGGGAAGGCTGCTGCTTAAACTTTTATCAAGCGCCTTTAATGATGCCCAGTTTTCTTCATGGCCAATTCCGGTATGTCTAAATGTACGTCTTCCCGTTTACACTTCAAAAGACAGCTGAACGTTCATGACAGGGAATACCAATTTTGAATAGTTTGTGAGTCTATGACTGCACCTTTTACGCTAGAAAAAGTGGACGTGAATCATTGGTTTTCTTGTTACTTCCGAGTTGAATTTAATAGATCAACCAAGTTGTACCATGAACATATGACCTGTATGGCCATCTTCAGCATGAATCTTCTATAATGTATTCAAAATGAGTTCAGCAGTTGAAGTTTTAGAATATTCAAGAGGTTTCACCTGAATATAATTATACCAGTCGGATCATCGTCGACTTTTTACTTTCAGATTTTAGCTGATTTGGGTGCTTTTACGCTCCAGGCAATTCCACCGCTTGGACCCCAAATACCTCTTCTGTTTGTGGCATGCTCGAAGACCTGCATTAAGCCAAGCATGATTCTATGCCTATTGGCTGAATCAAACCGATACTCAAAACATGATATATTTGAGTTATTATTGAGTTCATATTCTTTAGAAAGGGAAGGGGTCTTTTGGGATTAGACTTCAAGAACTTTAAAGATTAGCCAAAAAGACGTCATTATTCATTAAGACAAAAAGTACTTTTCTCGGTACTTCAGTTAAGTGTAAACTCGGCTTGTTTCCCCTGAATCAGCTGGGTGGTTTCCAGCGAAGATAAGGCATCAGCCAGCACTCAGATGGAGGTAGTTATCCAGAAAACCAACTTAAATGGTGATCTCATAGTTAACAGACTTAATAAAATGGTGATTTCATAATTAACAGATTTAATAAATGTTACATAGCTTCTATACTTTGTCTGTGACGTTAGATATACAAGCTGTGTTGGGCCACGTAAATTGCAGCTCGTTGTCAAAAAATTCAATAATACATGATGCCGTGCTCATTCTGCTAAAACATTAACACAGCATTTGCTTAAAGATACATTTTTGTACCCTTGATATTTGCAGCAAGTAAGTACCCGAAGGCCAGCCTCAAAACGTTATCTATTTTTCTCTGACAACTCCCTTTTCGCTGTCTCTATTAGCGTCAAGACAAACTTGGTACAAGTACAGTTGTAAGGATTGGCAAGAGAAGCATGAGCGAGGAAAGGGAGCTTTCTTAAAGCCCTTCCACTCAAACCCTGCAGAACACAAAAATGCATAAGTGGGCATAGAATGAACTTAAAGTTTGATAGGAAAAAGATCCACTACAATAAAGACACAAAGCTGATGGTTCCTAACCTCGCATATGTTTGCTGCTTCAAGCAACTGCTTAGATAGACATGCACCATTTTCAACTTCACGCAACTTCTCTATCAAGCTTATGTAGTTTGGAATTTCTAGGGAACCATGGTCCTGAAAAATGCAAAGAAATAATCACACAAGCACTGGAACCAAAGGCCCCTTTGAGTGTTCCGACTCGGTATGAAAACATTCAGATTCAATGATTTTGCAAAATCAACCGCAGTTTAAACCAGCAAAGGGAGGTCCCCAAATCCCAGTGGTTTGTCTTGCTATCTTTAAAAAAAAAAAAAAAAAATCAACCAGATACTCCATCTCAGGTGAGATAGTTGTGAATCACATCGAACTAACTAAGGAAGATTGGTAGGGCCTGGAAGGACATGCCTTCCTAAAGAAGTGTGTTGCAAGTTGATGGAACAAATTTTGCCTGGAATTTACTCTTAGCTCCATGGCTTTCTGTCATTAGCTGTAAAATGATGAAAAAGCAAATTTCACCTCCGTATGCAAAAGTATCCCAGTTTGCAGGAGTTCCAATACACACGACCTCAATATCTCATAACGTGCTTGAAGGGTAGGAGGGCCAACGTATGCCTTGATATCAGCACGATCAACAAAAGCAATATCTGTCATCTAAAACACCCTAAGATCATATGCTCAATCTAGAAATATCAGAACAATGATAACAAGTTTGAAGCACATACATGAACGATTGCAAACACACGACATCCAGAAAAAATTAAGGCATCAGCAATGGGTGGCAAGAAAAGATGATGGCCTTGACCGCTTGGAGCATATAGTCAATGTTGTCAATATCATTAATGAAGCAGAATCACCTTTAGAAAAGGATCCACAGAACCATAAGGTCGTTTGTAAGCACTCTAGGACTTTAGAATGTTAGTTTCACGCCTGGTATCAGCCAATATCACCCATATAATTTTAGTAATAGGCTGGATCACACATTGACAACAATGCATTCTAACTGCAAGACGTAACATTGGCAGTCACATTCTGCAGAATAATATATATAGTGAGCCATTACATTGAAATTCAACCGGGATATCAAAACCTAGTGGGCATTTAATCACCTCTGTTCATAACCGGAGGTAATCCAAGGTTGTAGCTGAAAATAAAACGTGCTATATTGATTTAGATCTAGGTCCAATCCGTTTTGATATTTTTGTTATGGGGACCTGTGTGTACACGAACAGACCTGTTATTCTGTAACTTATCCATGTACCTGTAAATTAGCTGTTTATATTTAATGGGATTAGGGCATGCCTAAGGAGGCCTTGGTGCCACAGTTATACAGCTGAAGAAATCCCCTCACTCTTGTTCCTTCTTACATTAAAAGGAATCGGGGCATCATGATCTTACATGGTATCAGAGCCATAGATCAAGCTCAGGCTTTTATGATTATTTCTTTCTCATCAAATCCTGGTTGATTCTTTGCTCTATATTCTGTTTTCATTTTTTTAGGCATGATTCCTCTCAATTTTTTTTTTCCTAGTAGGAACCCAAAATTGAAAATCCTCTTCCCTATAGGCACCTCACCCAGTCGAGAATTCAAAACTTCACTGTTTACAACGCTTCTTGTCCTCTTTCTTCCAGTCCAGTTGACATCAACTTCTTGTTCTTTCTTTTGCTATGTTTATGTGTCATTGCTTAATATCTGACCTGGCCAGAGCTGAATAGTTCTTCGTTTCTTTCTTCTGCTATATTGTTCCTTGCAATCAGATCTATCTCCAAGTATTTTTCTAAATCACCCATGTCTGAATGGTTATTCCCTGATTAAGAATAGTCCAACTCTCTAGCTCAGCTTTCCCAATTGTCTGCAGTCATAGTTTCCACTCTGATTTCTCTTGGGCACACGTAAAACCCCCTGATATATGAGAGGAGACTCCAAGAGTTACGTGTGCTGGTTCAAAAGAACAATCTATGGATTGAAATAGGCATAGATGTTTGCGGTTTGATAATTTCTGGTTTAAAATTCAAAAACATGGATTTCCTCATCTGGACCACTTTTTATTCGTCTATGCTAGTCATGTTTTATCACCTTCTTATTCTCATTATAGATGACATTCTTATCACAGGAAATTCATATGATCACATAACAAAGATGAATCTGTTCCTAAGCAACAGATTCAAGATGAAGGCTCTTGAAGTTTTACATTACTTTCTTGGAGTTAAAGTTGATAAGATAAGCAAAAAAAATTAGTTGATGTTTTGGGTAAGGAGAGCATGAAAGACTCTATAGATATTAGTCATGAAAAGTGTCCTACATTGCAAATTAGCTGCCCACGATCGAAATTTATGTGACAATCCTACCAAATATCCATTGGACAATAAAAAATAAGCATGTCCGATGAAATGGTAGCTGCTACCAGTGGTTTAATACATTCCCATCGGAGTGTTCCAATGTTTGACTTTAACCCACCCCAACATTGTTTATTTGGTTAATCAAGTACATGTGCATGTACCAGGCACAACCTAGACATATGGAGGTAATTCAACTAATTTTGAGACATTAAAAAAGGACAATTGAACATGGCCTATTTTACAAGCAAACATTGTTACAAAAAGTTAAGTATGAACAGGTTGTATATAGTGATACATATTTGAACTTGATGGTTCAAGTCAAATCAAACAACTTGATGACTAAGGACTTGAACAATGTACATGCTCATGGTTCAAGTCTTCAAGAACATGTACAACTTGATGGATGGTGAACAGAAGATGTGTTGTATTGGTTTGGAACTTTGGATTTAGGTCAGATCCATGTGTATAGGGGCAAGCCTATTGATATGTAACTTATGCTTGTACTTTAGGTCTCATATATTAGCTGTTCATATTTAATGTATTAGGCCCTCTCCCTCTCCCTCTCCCTCTCCCTCTCCCTCTCCCTCTCTCTCTCCCTCCCCCTTTCCCTCTCTCTCTCTCTCTCTCTTTCTCTCTCTCTTGTCAACTCTTCTTTTCACCTTGAACAAATTTGGAAATCAAGATGTACCAGTAGGATCTTAGATCCCAAGATTTCAGATCCTCGATTTCTAATGAGGATCTGAAGTTCTTTGTTTGTAAGATGCATGGGTTACATCATGAATTTTCAGTTCTTGCATCATAAGATCTACAGACCTTTCTCCTCTAACTTGAGATCTATAAATCTTAAATTTATGAATTTAAAGTGAGCCTTACCTTGAATTAGACAATTAGTTCTAGACGTAAGGGAAACATACATCCTCATATTGGTTACTTACCAATTGCAGCTGTAATGTTCGATGTTGTTAAAATGAACACATTAGGCCAGGCCTTTAACCGGTCCAGCTGAGTAAGTAAAGCATTCACAACCTGCAAAAGAAAAAAATAAAAATAAAATGAATAAATGCTAGAGAAAGAAGTCCTAGAACATAGAACATTAAATGCATTGCTTCATCAGCTTTTTAGTAATGCACTTTGATTTAAGCAGAGATTGTCAGTCAACACAGGTACAAAAGGTTACCCGAATAGAATCCGAAGGTTCAGAACCAGATAAGGCTGCTTGTCGGGCAGCAGCAAGGCTCTCCACTTCATCTGTAAAAGACATTTTTTTAAGATATCTCAGTCCAGATATAATGAGAAGCAAGCCAATAAGAGGGGCAAGAATCATAACATAAGTTAGCGGTACAACAGGAGAACTGCTTGGAGCAACAATAAGAAAGAGGCATACTCAAAAGAACAAAATTTCCAGCACACTAAGGGGCCAAAAAAAGTCAAATGGTATGAACTTGCCAAGTCATTATTCAGAATTCATAGCCGTTCATAATATATTCACAACAGTAAAAACAGAATGCTAATTCTTGCTCCAATGCATAACAAAACTATGAGCAACCATATAATTGTAGTAGGAAATAGATATGATAGCAAGAAGTGACCAGCAAATGCATTTCATGTCAACAGCTAGTCACAAATAGCCAATCAATTATACTATAACCTAACAAGTACTCACCTATCAAAACAAAGACCAAATTGTTTTCCTCCTCCACCATTTCTTGAATCTTTTGGAAAAGCTTTGCAACCTACAACAAGGAAAAGTGTGAAGATGTAGTTTCTACCAACTCACACTTTTTTATTGCGCAATATTAATTAATAATGTGCCTCAAAATGTTAGGAAACATAAATAACTTTGCTGACATCAGCATTAATCACTAAATAAAAGTCAATTCATACTACAGTACAGAACTTGTCCATGTCTGACTATTGAATTCTTAGTACAAAATTAACTAAAACATTAGCTCACAAAATGTGTAGATACCATGGCAGCAGCAGAATCAGTTTGATCATTTGCAGGTGCATAAACTATTTGAAGTGCCTCCTTGATACATATAACTCTTACTTTCTAAGAGTCCTCTTCTATGTAAGGGGCATTATACATATTCTTACTTTCAAAGAGCCCTTTTCTATGTAAGGGGCATGTCAAATAATGCATAGGAAAGCTAGGTACAGGATGACAGGTGGGGATACAAGTGCAAACAATTTTCAAAAAGCTTGGGTAAGGGAACACAGCTATATATATACATACATACATACATATATATATATATATGAGATTTTAAGAAATTAACTTGCATTCATTGTTTATAACTTTATATTCATAAATTATAATTAATAACAAAAATATACAAAATATTAGTATAGATGTTCAAGCCGTATCTTGTACCTGCATGCATGTCCAGCCATGTCGACACAAGTACGATGCCCTTCCAGGAACGGATGTGTGACATAGTAGGAAAGATATATGCTACATTAGCCAGCTGGACCAAGAAAAGATACTTCCAACAGATAAAATTGTGTTTGCTCATTAGAGCCTTGAATGATGGGACCTGTTGAGCAAGTCCCATGCTCTTGAGCTTCACTTTCATCACTTCTAAAAGTTTTCATCTATTCCAATGTATTTTTCTTCTATTTTTAGAAAACTATATCGATCAATGATTCTATTTAAGCTTGTTCACAAGTGTCTTCATGTGTACTCAAATTTCACAACTTCCACTAATGTATATGTATATTGCCGAAGTACTTGAGGCCTGTACTGCTCTTTGTTAAATTTGTTTTTCTGCTACAATGTACTTTAGTTTCTTTACCAATATCACGAACCCCATTTACAACCAAATATGCCAGAAATAGTGGGCATTTTTGAATTCTAAGTTCTTTCTTATGTAAGAACACATCCAATTTTCAAACGCCTTTGAGTTTAGTTGTCTTGCCTCTTTTCCTTGGATGATGTTCCCCTTAGGTTATCTTAAACTTCCAAAAGCCTAAAAAAATGAATCAACCCCGTTTACATATAAAATTTCCAGCAAAAAGAAACATATTTGAATTCTTAAACCTTTCTTAATCCATCACAGACTTTTCTAATGTCTTAGAATTCATCTGTCGTCTTTTCCCTGGACGGACATTCACCTTAGCGCTATCTGCAACTCTCAAAAGCCCAAAAAAATGAGAGAGCTGAATTCCTGCTAATTACAACCTAGAGGAGACCTGAGCTATGCATGTTCAGTTAATGTTAACTGGAAGTCTAGAATCCACCAAAACCAATGTTACCTCCCAGAAAGAAAAAAGACAAAACAGATCAATAAGTTGGGAAGTCGCGAATCATGATCTCCCTTTTTAAGAAAAGAAAATTGATGTGCAAAAGAGTAACCATTGCCATATAGCAAAAACTTTTGATTCAAGTATTGCATGCTTGGAAACAAATAATAGACATACTTCATCTATGTCCAACAGTATATGCAACTCAGAAGGGTTGCATATTCACTAAAATTTACCAGAACCAACAGTTAAGAGCTCCTCAATGGGCACAATAGAACTAACAATAAATAAAGAATATAAGAAGATAACTCTTGGTGGATGACTTACCAATTTTCCACTTTCAGAAAACCATTTACTGAACAATGAATGGGCATTCACTTCAACCAATTGACATTGGGTGTACCTAAGGTGTTAAACAGCACACATAAACTTTCACATAGACAACCAATCATTATTGAGGGCAATAGTTAAATAGCTTAAAATTCAAACCTTGAACTCAAACGAATGGAGAGCTTCTGAGCCAAAGCTTTGCACAAAGATGTTTTCCCAGTTCCTGGTGGCCCATGCAAGAGAACAACACTAGACAAAAAGTTAAAATTAAAAAATTAGGTTACATCATCTCAATGGAAAAAACATTCAAACACTCAAACAGACTTTATTTTTCTTTCTCATGGGAACAGAAAAACCATAAGGAGCTTAATTTTCACATTTCATGAAACTCTGGAAACAAAAACTTTACTCATGGCCATTAAAAACTATACTTTCTTGAAACTTGAAAGAACCTAACAATTAATTTAGATACAAGGTAGAAGAACCGAAGAACTGAGCTTGACAACCACCATACCACAGTTCTCTATCTAAGATATACACAGTCACTTACCGATTCCATGACACAAGATATGGATCTACTCTTTTCTCTGTGAAAATTAAAGCACTCCCAGCATAACGCAGTAACCGTTGTTTGAGACCTGTTTCATAAATTAAGCTGAAAAATATATGTGGACATCAGCTGAGAAATCTGTAGAAACCGCAAAGTACCAAGTATTAGCAAGAAATTACCTTTCCCATAAACCATCAAATTCTCTAGCAGGGAGAACCCATTCCTGAAAGCTAGAAAGTAGCTCCTCCCCACTAAGTTCCTCACCAGGTCCCTCTTCACTAAGCTAACAGGACACCACGAACATGGTCAAAGATTAGATAAACTAAGACATAAAAGAAAAAGGCTCAAACAGAAGTGAGTATGAGACACACAATTGCTTATGATGTTAATGCATGACTTTTTTTTTTTTTCAACACCACCCGCTTATCAAAGATAGTTACTGAATGCCCCAAAAGAAAAATCATTGGAGAATACCTGGATACAAATGAGAAGGACCAGTAATATAAAATCGATGAAAGGGGTCTGATTAAAGACAAAAGATGAACAAGAAAAATTAATATATATATCCAAGATCATCACCTGAAATACATGCACAAGTGGCTTGGCTTGCCAAAACAAGACAACTTTCCCACTTTCTACCCATTCATCTGCAAACAAAAAGTTCCCATACCAACCGACCAATAAGGCAATAACATATTGGGGACTGTCATACAGGCCATTAATTAAGCAGTAATACCTGTGTCACAAATGCAAATTCTTTGTACATTCTGTGCTAGAAAAATATCATCAACAGGCACCGGAATAGGACCATCCGAATAACTCAAGCTTCTCTTTTCCAGCATCCTGGTGAAAGGTAAAAGATGAATCCAAGTAATTCATGCTTGCCACCTATTTTAAGAATAAAAGGTAGGACAAATCAAGAACCAAGAAACTACATAACAGATCTAACTAATAGCAGCCTGGAACTAGCTAATGCTCCTTGCTGAAAAATTTAATTGGCCTTTTGTCTAGACCAGAAATCGGTCTCTTGAATCAGCTGCACTTTGTAGTTTATACTCATTATATCACCATTATGACATTAGGATATAAACTTAAGTGCGATCAAGAGGAAGCACATCGGCCATTTGAAGCACAAATCCATGCTGGTCCACTTAGTTCTCTGCAGCAAACTGTGACAGAACTTCCGCATTATTCCAACTCCAGAACTCTAAATGGAATGTTCCTTCCTTCCTTGAGCTTACCCGCTGTAAACAGAATCATCTACTTCTTTGCCACAAATAACTTCTTTTCCCTTTTCATATGTCAATTGAAGAGCAATCACAGCAACAAACTAGATAATTTTGACAGCAACCGTTTGCATTGCCGAAGTATAAAGTTGAAACCTAAACCCGATCCGAACAGAAAAGCAGGATAATTTGGTGGTTGAAGGTAGAAAGCCAAATCATCACCTTTCGACTGCAGCTCGAACATCTTCGAACCGGGCCACACTCGAAGGCTTCAAGCAGACCTCCACTGCAATTCCACAATTAAACTTATACAAAAGGAATAGAGTAGCAGAGAAAGATCTGCAATTCCACGATTAGATTTATGGAAAGGGACAGAGAAGCAGAGAGGGATTTTGGATCACTTCGTTCACCTGATACGTGGACCTCGTCGTTGAGGGAGAGAGTGGAGGACGCGGTTGTGGGAAGAGGGTGATCTTGATTTCCTCGTTCTTGGGATGGGGAGGGGGAGGAAGGTTGGACAAGGGGCTCTATCTCCAAGCCGTTTTGGGACGAGATCTCCATGGGAGTGCTCATCTCTCTCTATCTGTGTGTGTGTGGGTGGGTGTGGATAGGATTCCCTGAGCTCGGAGAAGAAGACGGGAGTGAAGGAAGAGGGAGAGCGAAGCAGAATGAGTGTGGAAAACCCCTCACCCTTCTAATCTTCTTCTATGCCTTTCGAAATTTGGGCGGGAGACGAGCGTCCGAGGTATAAGTTTCAGAGCTTCTCCTAACTGACGGGTCGGATCTTTTACGTGGAACCCGAATGACCCGATTCATTTTATAAGCATTGCATTGCTTCTATTGGTGTTTTGTTTTGGAGAACCGAAGAAATATTTTGTCAAGTGGTGGTAGATGAAGTGCATGATAGTATGTGTTTAGAATGAAGTTTCACTACCCACAAGAAGTATGTGCCTATCACGATGCAGTTGGCAGGAGGAGCATGTTTCCTTGTGTCTGTGTCTATATAGTTTTTTCGTTTGCTTACTAAAACAACTTGCTTACGTTTGTTCACTTATAAGGAGTACTCTTCCACCGATCTAAGTGTCATGTTGGGAATTATGTGTTTGGGGTGGTTCGGCATTTAAATCATTGTATGAAGCCTCAATCATCCTATGTAAGTAAAGTTGAGTACGCCTTGCAAGTTTTCTTCCTCCTTGTCTCTATTTACACACTCTTGTTTTCAAGTTTTCTGCACACTTGCTTACCCCTTTTAAGTTTGCGGTGGTTGGAAGGGCCGTCGCGCCGCAGCTAGAACGGTACTCAAAAGCCCAAACATGAGAATATCGAAATCAAGATTTTGGATCATATATGAGCGCAACCACACCCTGATCTCCTATCACATGTTGAACTGATTGTCATAAAATCCAGTTTTGAATGCCGACTGGTTATGAGCCAATTCAACCACTCAGCTTAATTGATCAATTGAGAGTGGACAAATAATACTATTACATTTATTTGCAAAAAATATACATAATACTTAAACAAAATAGGAGAATCTTTAAAAATGTTTTAAAATCACGTATATGTATAGTATAGTATAGCGGCCTTAACATCAATATCGAGTACCGAATCAATTCGAGAGGCTGGTTTTTGTAACATTGGTCGATCGAACTCATTCATGAAAAATACACGAAGCCGTGTTTTGCATGCCACGATCACACATCCAACATCAGTCATGTGAAAAAGGAGAACAGACCTTTAATTTTCATATACCTGGTTGAAGGCCGGAGCTCTCACCCAACCCCTCGTCAGTAGTAAGTGTCTTGGGTTTCACTGTGTTTTAACTTGCACGTCGGCAACTCTCTTTCGCAGCACATAGAGTGTAAGTGTCTTGGGTTTCACTGTGTTTTAACTTGCACGTCGGCAACTCTCTTTTGCAGCACATAGGGTTGACATCCCAAAAAATTAAAATAAAAACTGACCACATACCAACCCCTACTTCATCCGTTGCGCCAACAACTAATCAACCTTCAGTGAGGACTTAAACCAATCAACCCTCCAAATTGAAAAGAATGGAATGGAAAAAATGCGCAAATTAATCACCAAAGGGGCCAGGCAGATGATAAGCAAAGATGTGGGTATACATATATTTCATTAGCATCAGCTCTTATTATGTGGCACTAAGCCAAAACACACACACACACATATTGATCAACATACATGAGAGATTTGAAGTTAGGCCTTGATGGTATTGAGCCTTTCCATTGCCATCTTCTGGTGCATGCGGCTGATGAAGTCCCCAGCTTCCATGTCTACATCCCCATGACGATGGGGCATGCTTCCACTGTGGTGAACTTCTGGCTTCATCACCTGCCCTTCGACGCCCTCAAATGTCAGCTCATGCTTGATGTCCTCTCTGGCCTTCAGATCATCACCTTCGCTCGGACCCTGTGGAACGTTACAGTCTTTTGAGAAAGTCACATGGCGGCCATGGTTACCTTGTTTTCTCATTTTTGCTCACAGACTATCAATAAGTGAGAGCTGCGAGCGGTAGGAACCTCGATCCGAGCCTCCTCTTTTCTTGGAGAACTTCAATGCGATGGGCTTCAATGAGCAGCTTGTGGTATTGCTTCAATGAGTAGCTTGCGGTATTTATTTTTGAAACGATTTCTTTGGGGAGGTTAAATATTTGCACCTAATATGAAAAAGTGCCTTTCAGCTTTCACTTTTCATGAAAACGGTTCATAGTGGTTTCTTATCAGAATTATGAAATGCCACGTTACATGATCAAGTGCTTGGAACCAGAAAATTTTGGTTAAGGGGCACTAATTGAACTTTTGCTTTCTCGCTTAGGAGAATGAGTGACTGTAGGGCACTTACTAGTGTGGGCACCACATGTGGCTGGATCTAGCTGAACCTAAGTTCCGCTTAATCACAATGCAAGATTTTAGGAGCTGGCGTGGGCAGTCGCCCATACCAGTCGCTATTGGTATACCTGAGTAGATAATTAATTCAAATAAAGGTTTTTCAAGTTAAAAGAGTCTAAGGAATTGGTACCCATCTCTCAAACATTAAGAACTACTCCCCGAGGAAGTTGGTGCAATAGGGTGGGAGTTGTTACTTAGCTAGTTTTTGTTTTGAATATCTGGAGTGTCAACTCTCTGTACTATAAAAAAAGAGACGATGACATGCAAGTTGACGCATGAGGGAAACTCCTCCAAGCACCGAAAGTAGGCTATGTACCTTAAAAGTATAAAGGGTTGAGTCGGAGGCTTCGACCTTCTGTCAGGTGGTAGAAAATCCCGCTCACCCAGAAAAAATATCAAGGACCCATATTAGTGCTTATGTATAAACTTAAGTTAAAAGGTCAGTCAGCTGGCAAATGGTAATGATTTTATTCTTATTATGGAATACCGACTTAACACACTGGTTTCAATATGAGGGTTGTCAAACAACGTTAGGCTTATATTAGGAAAATAGAAAAATGTGATGATCCCTTTGATTGGAATTAGTTATGAAGTGGTGAGAACATATCTGAATTGTTTCTAATTATATGAAGATAAGAGAGCATCCCATGCTCGGCCCTTTTGCTTTCTCTGCGTTCATATCATGAAAGTGTCTTTTGTAACTTCAGGTGTAGTCCATTATGAAAGTTCGAGTATCTATGGGCTGTCATCATTTGGAACCGCTGGCGGATGCTCTATCATGTTGACAATACATTTGAAAAGATCTTTTTTCCTTTTTGGTGATAAAACTCTCCTCAACATTAATATTTGCTCCAATTCAGTTGTTAATGCGATAATATTTGAATTGGATGAGGCTGTGTTGCTGAATTAATTTACTTAATTATCTGTCTATTCTTTGAAATTTATCTCTCGTGACCTCAAACTTTGTTAGATCTGAAGTTCAATTAAATAAGAAGTTAGACGTGATTTTGTGTATATTGGAGTGATCTTTAGAAAGATCCAAATCCAAACCGAGCTCAAGGAAGGCAATATTAGATCATCATGGACTAGATTTGGCATCAAATCCAATCTCGAAATCCAATGATGCACTCCCTCCATAGCCCAACTTCCGCATGAGTTAAAGCCTCAAAGGTGGCACCTGGAGTGTTTTTGAGATAGCATTAGCCACTAGCTTACATAGTTTAGGAATAATTCATAGTTGGCATTTTTTTCTTAGGAATTAGGTACAACTTTCGTCTTAATTGTATATAATTCCCATATATATATATATGGGAAAGTAGCTTGGTGATTAATTATAAACTCTGAAACCCTAGGGTCCGAACTTGAGGAGGGAATATACGAAAGAAACATAAAACGTGGTCATTAGCTGGTCACAGACATGATCACCATCCAATATCCTGATTACTCCATTTCATGTGGAGTATAGTAATACAACAAAAACACTTATAGTCGAAGGTCGGTAGCATGTCGAGAAGATGCCGGGAAGCAGGAAGTGGGCATATCTGATAAAGGGCTTCTTCTTGATAAAATTAAATAGTGTAGGCAACCTCTTTTGCTTAAGGGGTAAGGGGTATGTAAAAAAGCAGGTCTTTAGTTTGATTCTTGTAAGTATTATCCCTATGTGTCACAAGTAGTGGAGTGCAGTACCTAAGTTGAATGTCGCCACTGCCATTCTTGGCACTGACACAACTCAAGGCCCTAGAGGCAAGGGGAATGAGAAAGTCTTTATCTTTTCTCGGTGGTGGACTGTTAACTGCTCGCTCACCTAGAAGAAAACCTCCTTCACTTCTCCATGAGAAAATGATGCGTTCATGGGCTCTCTATTAACTAAAAGACAGTTCTCGACAAGGGCGGAGGTACCTGGGAAGGGACCGACTCTTTAAAACCTTGATTGGATTTCAGTGGACTTGCAATCCCACGAGACTTGGGTCGTCACTGCCTCATGGCCAATTGAAAATTTGTTAACCATATATTATGTGTCCCGTAGAAAAAAAAAATTGGTTCTGCCCCTGGTTCTCGATAACTGAAAGTGCAATAGGAGTTGCGATTTCATCTAATTTGAACTTTCTGGAGCATTAATGCTTTCTTCAACAAGTTGGTCACGTTTATTGAAGGAAGTCTTCCTAAGGGAGATTTTTCAACTGAAAGAATGGAGAGGATGGCTTCGCCTCTCCTTAATAGTGTATAAGTTGGAGTTAGCTATGCATAGAAAAGGAGTTTTGAAACCTGGAAAGCATGCAGATCTCTAATTAATGTAAAGGAGCAATGATAGGAGGCAAGATGCAAGGGAAAAGTGTGAAACCAAACTATTCTAAAGCTAAACCAATTTGCTACTCATATTCAAGAATAGAATGAGCTTTCATATATTCGTTATGACTTTGATTTCTTTTCAATGCTATCAAACGCATAGCATATTCCTCCAAAAAGCAAGTGTCCACGTTGCCTTCAAGAAGGCAACGAATCTACCTTTTTCGTCACCACGCACATAATATAGTCATCTTAAGCAATCACTTGAATGAGCTCCTTACTGTCTTTTTCCTTCAGCTAGCCCCTCTAGATTCAGGATCAGTACAATCTCCATTTGGTTGATTCGTCTAGAAGAGCTTTGAAACAAAGTCACATTTTTCCCAACTCTTTGGTTGGCACGTCCCTTATCCCAGGCACCTAATTTTTGGCTTTCCAATATACCTGATGGTAGGAAAACCATCCACCTTAGCAGCCTGCCTTTCCCAAGAAATGGTATACAACTAGGAATATCCATATTCCAAAATCCCGAATATATATCAATATACTCTTTTTTTTTCTTGCCCGGTAGCAGAAATTTGAGCTCTTGTCCCCAAGGGGGTTGGTGCAACAGTTTATATTTTGCATTAGTAGGACGTCAACTCTTTGTGCTGCAAAAGGAGGTCATTGACGTGGAAGTTAAAGCATAGTGGAAGTGATATTCAAGGCTTTGAAAAGCAAACATTTTGCCACAAGAGGACGAAGGGTTGGGTGGAAGCTTCGGTTCTCTTTGGGTGGTCGGATGAAATACTCATTCTGCTCTCTCTCTCTCTCTCTCTCTCTATATATATGTCAGAAAAATTTCTTATAATTAATTACCTTACTACTCAACTAAAATGTTATAACGAAGATCAACCATTCATTTCCCATTCACAAAATAATGGGCAATCTTGCTGTACAAAATAAATGGATATCTTCGTGACTTTACCAGGTGAACAAATGTGACACAAGATTTCCACCAAACCTAAATGAGCAATAAACCGGATAAAAGAAGAACATTCTCAAAGTGCGAGGGGAGGGAGGGATGTCGGGAGGAAATGAATATCAGTATCATGAAAAGCTTAAAACTGAGTGTGGCAGAAGCCGTGCAAAAGTATAGGCAAGACACATGTTCATTGGAAGTAGGAAACAACAAGGAAGCCAAAATGATAACTTTTCTTACTAACAAATATAAAATACTCAAGTTTCAAGCTTCAACCTTTTTGTAACAGTCACATATATCGTGTACGGGCATTAAACGGTAAGAAATTCATCGGGCAAAGTTGTATATCTCGGAAAATTTTTTGCAAATTTTTAAAAAATCTAAAATTTTTAATAAATCCTGAAAATTATAAAAAGCTAAAAACTAATAAAAATACGAAAAAATGCAAAAAAAAACGTGTATGATATTCATGTTTTTTATTTTCTGGCATTTTTTTAAAAAGACGCGTCTAATTGCCATTTTATACGACTGACACGTATTATACATGTTTTTTCTAAAAAAAAAACGCATTTTCTGTGACACGATGGAGGATGGATTAAAAAAATTATGAAACAAGGTCGGTTCTATTAGGAATCACGATGGGAATCACAACTTCCATCTAAGTTTCTAATGGGAGTTGCGTTCCTTATTAAAAAAGGAAATTGGCTTCTCTCTTAAGGGCCCTTGTGTTGTGGATGCAAAGTAAGCTCGCTTCTAACTCCACGACTCTTAAAAGCCTCACTTTTCACTTATGAAACACGCTTAAGAAAGTGGGTTTTTATGTTTCTTACGCCTAGTACAAGACAAAGGAAGCTTTATTCCATTGAGATAGGGATGTCAATATATCTTATTTGGATCACTTATCCGACCAAACCTTTTTGAAAAAGTCAGATATAGAAAAATATTTAATATCCAACTAAGAAATCGAATCAGATTTGGATGTAAGAAACAACAACCAAATATCTAATAGTATCTGATTGGATTCAGATCAGATTTATTTTTAGATAAATATCTCATATCCAAAGCTCATACAATTAGGGTAGAGCCAGTTCGACTGGTAGCGTTGCCGTGTCACCTGCTCTCCCTCTGTTCACTCAACAGCCACCGGCAACTTGAACCAGCGACGGCAACCTGTAGCGCCGGTGACCGGTGACATCTCCCTCTCGCCTTCTCTCGTTTCTCTCCCTGAGTCACTCACTCTTGATCTCTCGTTATCTCAACTGTTTCCTCCTTGCCAGCCACCTGCAGTCCGAATACACCAGCAGCCGCCAATTCCGATTATTTTTCTTTAATTAAGCATCATCTCAAACTGAAGGGATCCATGTAAAGAAAAAGAAAAACAAAGAAGCGATAGCTATGAGTAGCGGCATTCTGTTGCAATGCTTTCAAAAACATGTGAACATCTGATTGCCATAATTTGCTTTTCAGCCCATTAAGTCGACATGGGAGGGGCACAAGAAATTGAGCACGTGTTTTCATTTCTCTCTGTTTTCATTGTTTTCTAATTTACCAGACTCTGCGAATTGTGATTTCTTGTCATCATTGTGAATGAAGTAAAAAACTTTCCATCTCTTCCATTTTTTAGTTCTTGGAGAACTGTCCCTCTCTGATCCGTGACAACCACACTTCGAAGATTCGTATACATTCACAAGGTTAAAGGTCTTCTGATTATTTATATAGGCCAAATTGTATTGAGCAAGCCAGTTGATACAGTCCTTTTACACCTAGATAAATTAAGATAACATTTAGATTTTTGTTTTTTAAAACCAACAATTTTACTTTTTGTTGTTTAGGTGAGCAAGACAGATATTCCACGAGTAAGAACGGAACCTCTCGACAGATCCCCTGCTTTTAATTGTCACTTTGTCTCTGGAAACGAGGCTTCGTTCTCTATGTCACGGACCGAATGTCTGCTTTGAAAGCACCAGAGCAACTTAAATTCAACCAAAAACCTCCGTCTCTATTGAAAAGTGAAAATTTAGAAGACAACATGAAAGCGGTTTTTTGCATTCAAGAACTGGAAGCTGTGTCGGAGTCCGGTTTAGATAGGAAAATTGTGTGCTCTCGAGCTTATCTTTTTTATCATGACTCGCTTTTTTTAGTCACTTTTTTTTTATAGCCACCAGTCATGACACGTTCATATACATGCTACCATATTGTTCATTCAAGTTACGAAGTGTTTTTCATTTGCGCCGAAAGGAAGCTTTCATAACGACAAGAAGAAGAGAAATAGAAGACAACCTGCTGAAGAAACCACTGAAAAATAAGAACAGTAGCAGCTCAGAAGAAACATTTTTAAGTTTAGCTTCTTCTTCCAAATTCAGAAGAAGCAACTCAGATGCACTCTCGCATGTTAACATGCAGGTAGCTCTGATAAAAAGTATTTTGAACCTCAAGATCCGCAATGTAATGAAAACCATATAGAGAGCATAAAAAGAGTTATGAGAAGATTCAGGATAAATATCAATTAGTACATGCAAATTAAATGAACAGCACAACTTACCTGCCATCTTCATGCAATTAGACAGAGACACGGGGAACAATATGTCTAAGGGAACCTGCAAACAGTCGTGATAGGAACTGTCTTTTACAATGAAAAACTTTGATAATTTGTCAAGGAAAAAGTCACCGTAATAGGTCGAGTCATGGACTTTGAAATTGTGAATGTCTTCATCATTTCTGCAAAACGGTGTTCTTCTCTTACCTTGTTTCAAATTATCGTGCTCGGTGGCGGAAGTTAGAAATTTTATAAAAGATGTCACAAACATTTATCTACAGCAAATCACTGTCAAATGTCAATGCATATGTCTGCATTAAGTATAAATGTGTACTTGTCAATATTTTCCCACCATTTTCTGACTTCAAAATATCATTCATTTTACCCCCCATCAAAGTTTGGTTAAACTGATCTTTTGGTGGTATAATCTTCATTTATCTTTTTTTTTTTAAATAAAAATGTAGCTGATTTACTTGGTAAGCCAGTGATAGTCCGGTCATCAGTACTATTTATATGGACACTATTTCCTTGAGCCTTATGGGGCGGAGTGCCGCATCAAATTGAAGGTGCATTGTCCCCACAACCAGGCTCCGAGTCCGATCTGTTAGCAGGAGGAAGGGGAAGCTTGACTTCTTGTGTCAAATTGATCATTCAATTTAAAACAAAATCAAGAAGCAATCAGATGTGATATCAAAATTAAAGAAATTAAAATAAGATTATGTCAAAAGCAAGAGGGAAAAAAAAAAAAGTATAGGAAGAACATTTCACAATCTTTATTTGATCACCGTAAGGGCCCATTTGAATACATGAAACTAAATAACCAGGCTTAAAACTGCTCGGTATTTAGTACCAAGTACTTTTTGTAGAATTTTTGTATCACCTTTCATTTATTCCATTTGTTTGATTTCATGGAACTTTTGATTCAGGCATTGAATTTCTGTATTAGGTGGACCTTTAATGTCAATACTAAAGTTCAATAACGGCTCTAAAACTTCCGGCACTGAAGTTTTATGTTTGTTTGTAACTAAAACTTTCCACGGAATATAAACTAAAGTTTCAGCTCTACAGTAAAGCTTTCATATATTACACATTAAATAAAGTTCCATATGTTCAAACGGGCCTATAGGTTAATGAACCCACGATTAAAAAAAAAAAAAAAAAAAAAAAAAGTATTCGAGTGATTTATCATAAACTGTAGACTCAACTGAAAATACTAGAAAATATGTAGCCATGGTGCCTTTTTACATAAAGGTAATTAGTGGCTAGGGGCGGAACCAGGATTTTTTTTTCAGGAGTGAGCCGTCTGTCCAATCTCTGGTTCCGGGTAGGACCAAACCAAACTGAATTCTAATACAAAAAATACATTAGGCAATTAAAAAATATTATTTTTTTCAATGTAAAAAAAAATTCTTTGGCTGGGGTGAGGCAATGGCCTAGGCGGCCCCCCCTTCCCTCCGCCCCTGTTAGTGGCATACATGTCCTTTTCTGTGGTCCTTTCATCAATCCAATTCAAAACACTTTTGAAACTAAAATTGAAAACAAGAGTTGAAAACAAGGGAGAGGAGATTCAAATCTGCCAAATGTCTGATGTTGCACTTCAAACCTTCCCTACTACTCTCATGGATTTTTTCTAAAACTATAGATTTTTAATCATCTAATAGTATTCCGTATCGACATATTATGTGTGTGTGCTCGCACGGATCAAACAGTGTAAGAATTCTACACACATACACATACACATTATTTCATATGGGAGGAGAGAGATGACCAGCTGTAATCAACTAATCCTATTTTAGAATTTTTTATTTAACCGGCATTGACCCAAGAATATTTCAAAAGGCTCCCTCCCAACCAACCTTTTGCACTCACTCAACCTATGACAACTCTTTGTTTGACCAATTCAAATTTGGAGTTTGGGGCCAGGCTGCGCCGAACCCCGAATGGTAAAAGGGGTTTGATGTCCGAACCAAGTCAATATTCCAACCTCAAGGCGGATCATACTTCTTAGTAGTCCCAAATGCGTGACCTAAATCCGGGATCTCACTTCAGATATGCTTGTTTAATATAGAAAACCCCACAAAAGGGGATACTAAACCCCTATGCTTTTCTCTCTCTTCGGAGTCCAAAGCTGCTTCGAGGCATAAGTGAAAAGTGGTACATCCATCAATTAGAGTTATTGTTTGGATGTTCAAAAGGTTTCGTGCCCATGAGAAGAGAACTGATCGAATTGTCATTGACCTACCAATCGGACAACTGTTTTGAAAGAAAATGGAATAGATATTCATAAATAATTGATTCACATGAAAATGCAAACAAGAACCCATTGAACATTAAAGGTACTCATGAAACCTTGAAGCTCAAGATCCAAGGACGGGTAATTGTAGTTGGGACTGATCATATTGCAAAAATGACGGGAAACAGCAAAGTTTTCCTGCAAAAATGAGATCCCTCTGGCGGGCCTTATATTTTCCCATCAAACACCGGATTTCTTGGTAGAGAGAACATGGCCTTTGCGTCATCAAAGGTTGCTGAGATCGCAGGCTGGAGGGGATGATCTCTGGAAACAGTACGCGCCCCATGTTCTTATGTAAACACAAAGAAAAAGCACCCACCAAACTTTATCCAAAATAAAAGCTTCGGATGTAAGAAAAATTTTCTCCGGACAAAAATTTCGCCACGGCGAATAGCTTCACTTCTTGAGGTAGCGTATACTTTGAATAAAGTTTAATGAGAAATTTTATTCGGTCTGTTTGTGCATGAAGTCTTCTCTAGACAAAACTCCAATTCTTTTTAAGAGGAATCAGTCAGGTCTTTCTTAATCATATCACACAATTCAATATGTCATAGACAAATCATAGCTCTCGGGTTTTTATCAGCAAGGTTTCTTGAGTATTTTCAGGTAAAGTCTTTTTCAGAGGTTTTTTTTTTAAATAAAAAAAAAATATTGTGTAAACATACAATAAAAGAGAGACTGATCATAAGAAATAAAAAACTTATCATTAAAATGATAAAATGATAAACAACTAGGAAAATCCTTGATAGAAGACCATTTTCAAGTTTAAGAGTGTCCAACATCAACTATGACAGTCGGTACCAAAGTTAACACAACTGTCTAGCCTGATAGATTTTGAGTTCAAAGTAACTAGCCAGTAATATGACACAGGAGCATAGTCACAAATAATGTCTCGGAGTTTTAAACAGTAAAGTTTTTCTTGGGTACAATACAACAAGCTTGAAAAAAACGAGAAAAATATGGTAAATTTTTTAAAATTTTAAAAAACTTAAAATAGGGAAAAAAATAAAATAAGTGAGAAAGTAAGAACACAAACATCAAAAGATAAGTAGATTTGCAACAAATAAAAAATAAAAAATAAAAATAAAATTGTTTGGCATTAAAAAAGTGAAAAAAGGAAAAAAGTGAAAAAAAACGAAAACATGCATTCTTTTTGTTTTTAACATCTTTTTCAAAAAAACACGTTTTTTAAGTTTTAAGTAGCCATTTAATTTATCATGTTTCTTCAATTTTTTTTCGAAAAACGCTTCTTCTGTGACTATGCATAGGAGTACATAAACTATTTAAGCTTTTTAAAAATCTTTGACATAGAACTATTGCTTAAGTCCTTTTGTACAATTAGATATGTGTGTGTGAGAGAGAGAGAGAGAGAGAGAGCCGATAAAATGAGAATATATAACAAAATTTGGGGACAAGATGTCCCACATGTACAAAAACAATTCGCAAAAACAAAAGCAGAAAGAAGAAATATACAATACAATGCTCAGAAAAGGAGAGTCAGGATGAGGGAAGAGAGGACGGACGGAGCGGCCCTATCACCCAGCCGCAGACGAGCATCGGCGTTTCAATCGGATGGCAAACTGGACATCCCCTTCCTTGCACACGACGAGCCACCGAATCTGGCGAAGAGAAGGTGCCCCTGAAGACCATGTTGTTGCGCTCCTCCTGAGAGAGAGAGAGAGAGAGAGAGAGAGAGAGAGAGAGAGAGAGAGAGAGAGAGAGAGAGAGAGAGAGAGAGTGTTGGGAGATAAACAAAAGCCCATTTCCCTTTGCAGGAATTTGAATTCAAACAACCTCTTACGGAGTGCTCGACCACCAGCTCTTACTGTAAACCTATAGATATGATGTCGGATGTTTTTGTTACTAATATGGCAAAATATCTTAAAAATCAATGATTCATTAAATTAAGGATCTTAGCTCATATAATATCTATAGTAGAGATCTTAATTTTACTTTTTGCGCATGCAGAAAGCTTAATTTATTGTAGAAATTTCAGGGATCAATGATTAGACCATGCAAAAATGTCTTGAACTAAAATCAATGATTCATCACATTAAGGATCTTTGGTCACATATGATCCATAGTTGAGGTCTTCATTTTACTTTTTTCACTCGCAAAAAGGTTCATTGTAGAAGTTTTCTACGTTCAACAATTAGACCATATAAAAAAATGGAAATCAGGAGCTTAAAATATTTTCATAATTTGGATGCCATTCAAAACTTTGAGAGAAGATTTAAATCTTAAAATAACGGTGCCTAATTAAATGGTCTAAGCCACATAATTGATGGTTGGTGCAAATTCTCCAAGCTAAAAACGCCATTGAGGGCAATGTTGGACTTGGAGTGGGAATGAGTCGATGACTATTAAAAGTTGTCAAAGAACAGTGCATCAATGGCTATTAAACTTTCGAATTGAAGCTTAAAATCTTTAGTAATGATAAAGACGTGAGTCCCGATTAAACCTAAGGGTGTCTTTATCAAGAGCTATGCTCGATGGGAAAATGCCCTTAAAGTGTTTGATAGAATTCGAAAAACTACCAGATGTTTACTCCTCTGTGGAAAAAACTTGTCTGTTTTTCCAATGTTAGGTTACCATTTATGTGCATCGTCTATTCTTCTATTGCTTTCAGCATATCCGTGTTCTCTATAAGAAAAAGTTTATTAACTTGTCTGCTAATCTATTCATCGCAGATGATATCAAAGATTCAAGTTGATGTCACTAGCTTGGTTCTTTCGTGGTGGAGGCACTAGTACTAAAAAAAGCACTCCATTCATTGCTTTTCTATTCATCAGAGTGTACATGATGACACCTGATCAAGAGTTCCTCTTCAACTTTTCATGGCTTTATAGGTTCTTTTTTGGCTGCCCAAGCCTTAAAACATGGCCAACAAGAACCCTGTTCACATAGCTGAAGTTTAGAAAAAGAAAAATAACAGACTGATGAAGATACGATCTACATATATTTCTTTGCAGCAGGGCAGGCCTTTTACGACGCCAAAGGATCAAGGCCACACGTCGTACCAAAATCCAATGAGAAAATTCTTATTCTCACTATGAAGAATAATCCAAGCCAGTTTCCTGTTAAAAAACCTATGTGAAAATCCTCTATGATGTCTAATTGAAAAGCTGCTGAGACTGAGACACATGCCATCTAGCTACTAAGTCCACATTTCACAAAGCACGCTAGTGAAAGTGTTTAACATGGCCCCGATGTGTGTGTTATCTGTGCCTTCATTTCTGGTCTTCACAACATGGCTGCAACCTACCTAGTGCATCCACTTCTGCATTCCCACAGTAAATTATGTGCTGTAATTTATAATCTATTGGCTGTTTTGCTCATGTGATGTGAAATTCCCAAGCTGGAATGCCCACATGAGATCGTCCGAACTTCTTAAGACAGGAAATGAAAAATCGTAAAAGCAGACATACTGAAAAAGCTTAAGACGATCATGTGGGATTGTAACAACCCGGCTGGCTTGTAGCTTTGTTTCATCCCTCATAAGGGATAAAAACCATCCCCTTTATCAGCCCCTCAAAATTCCTCACAATTTTAGTTAGTTAACTACACTTTCAAGGTATTATAAAGATGGATACTATCGGCTTCCTGTTTGTTATGGCTAAAATACCTGTGCTGATTGGTGTCGCCTTTCCTAATTAATATTATGAATTTGCTTCTGTTGCTGTTATCTGTCTTTCCCTGTTGCTTGACTGAAGATGGGAGACGTCGAGAATCTGGTTGAGCGTCGATTTTAGGCGTAAATCAGTTAAACGTCGCCTCGCCATTAGATTTGACTGCTAAGGGAAGCTTAATGAAGTTGATGGGTGTGGCTGCTTCCAAGCACAGTGCCATAGCTTTCTAATCATGCCTGGAGATGAAACAGAGCTGTTCGTTCTGTACCATTTTTCATTCTTTTTTACCAATGTTTACCTTGACTGGAGCGATCACATTCAACCTGGACATAGACATTGCGTGCTATGTGCTTCTTCCCTTACCGTGTGTCAATCTGTTACTGCACCACGCGACAGTCGACCTGCTCAGTCCATCCATCACTGTGTTTTTTAGTTGTTGTGACCACAAGATGGTCCGCACCCTACGCCTCTCCTTTGTCAAAGCTGAACATGCCATGACAATTTTCAGGTCTCGCTTTCAGCTTTAGACCAAAGACTAATGAACGTCTCGCAATTCAGATACGCAGGCCGTGCTCAATCCACTTCCTCTTGATGTTACAGACATCTCTCGTCCTTGTTCTATTGTGTGGCCCCAGAGAAAAGGTCCATTTCTCCACCGAGACACAAGTGCAGGACTCTCTCATTGATGAAGACCCTTAACATCCTTCACCCGCCAGCGGTCTTGTGGGCCTCTGGCGTATCCGGTTGGGCTGGTGGGCTAGGGAGAGATATACCTTTAAACCATATTTGTTTTTTAGATATTCAGATTTAAATACAAATAAAGAAAAGTCATATCCAAATTTGAATTTTCTAAAATCTGATTTCACAATCTGTATCTGAATTTTGAACTTAAGTAATCTCGACTTTCACAATGTGTAAGAGTATTGGATATAGGATATTATTTAAAACCATATCTGATCCAAATGCAATTAGATATTTATGTATATCAGGATCATTTCTTAAATCTTAATTTGATCTGATTTCTTAATCAAATATTATTTTTTTTTCATATCCGAATTACTGCAGGAACCAAAAAAAGCTCTATATGGTATTCATCTCTAGAACATAAACGCTTCCCTTTTATAATTCGATTATGGGTCTTCCAACAATCAAGAATAGCATATCTGATGTATCTCTCTCTCGCTGTTTCCCTTGCCTTGCCTCTTTGGGCTTTGTTGCCTGCCTTACAAAAGTTTTCTGATCTGTTTGGCTGTAGTTCCAATATAAGGGCGAGATAGCTTAAAGGGGTTGAAGCCCTTCCTCCTTTCACTCTGCGGTTAGAGTTTAGGGCTACTTCGAGACCTGGTTGGAGAAAAGTACATCCGCTAACTTGAGTGTTGCACATCTATCATTTGCAGTTTAGAAAAGTAACAGCCACGAGAATAGAACCAAGGATCGGGCTTCCATTTGCCCGCCATGCCGACCAAATACACTAGGCTCCTTACAACCTAGTTCCAAAGCAAAACCTGATGAACCAAGGACCATTTATTGATCTAAGAACCTGAATTGTTGTGTGTTCTCTCCCAGGCCAAGTTCTTGGGGTTCTCAAACAAGGTATTTCAGATGCTTCTTGCTGAAAACCGAACCTCGATTTCATAACCGTGGACAATGAAACTTTACCTGAATTGCAATCTTGGGCTTCTAAATTTCTAATGAGGACAAAGTTCCGAGTCTTTCGTTTCCTTGTCTTCTTCTCCCTCAAGATTGTTACCAGATGAATGTAAAGATGCATCTCTTTTCCATATTCATAGGCTAAAGTCGTTAAAAATTCAATCACAATATCATTCCTCAGTAAAGTATACGAGCAAACTTAAAAAAGAGAAAGAGATGAATGACTTGAATGGAATGACGTGATATTTTTTGGAAAGCAACATCACCCCAATGAGCTCAATACACAACTAGCCATAGTAAAGTAGTAAACGGATGAATGTCCTAAAAGATCAACTTTCAGAGACTAACGGGTCTATCTCAATTAATTAGGAGGTGCCAAATTGAAGGAAAGAATACTAACCTTGTGGGGAATTGGAAATGTTAAGGAGGTGTTTGGATGACACTCTAAGACAGGTTTTGGATGTAAAACCTGGTTGTTTTGCCTCCAAAACCATGTTTTCGGAGTGTTTGAGTGCTATCAAAACCGGGGTTGAGGAAAACCAAGTTTTGATAAAACTTGGTTTGTAAAAGGAAGGAAAAACCAGGACCTTCCTTAGGTTATTTAAAAACCAGGTTTTGGTTGTGGCAACCAAATAAAATAAAATAAAAAACTAAGGGGCATTTGGATGCTACCCTTTAAAACTTGGTTCTCAAGAACCTAGGTTTTGTCACAAAAAACGCGTTATTTTCAACAACAAAAAAAGAAAATTAAATGTCGTTTAAAACTTTAAAAACATATTTTTTTAAAACGTTGAAAACAAAAAAAAGCATTCTAATGCATTTTTTCGCGTTTTTCTTTTCACTTTTTTCATTTTGTAATGCCAAACAGTTTTTTTTATTTTTTATTTTTATTTATTGCAAATCTACTTATCTTTTGCTGTTTGTGTTATCATTTTCTTTCTCTCATTTTTAGTTTTTTTTTTTAATTTTTAAAACTTTACAGTATTTTTTTCATTTTTTTCAAACTCACCATATTATACCCGAGAAAACCGCGCCGTTTAAACTCTTAAATGTTATTTGACTTAAAATTTAGTTTTTCAACAAGTTTTTGAAAACCTAGTTTACATGTTCGTATGACCAGGGAAAACCCTTGTTTGGGTCCAAATTTTTCATCCTCATGGGAAAACATTGTTTTTTGACAACCCTCCATTTTCTTGTCATCCAAACACTTTCAAAAAGTGGTTTTGAAGTGGCATGCAAACACCCTCTAAATTGTTGAAACTCATTAAAAAATTTGGTTCCCAAAAAACGATGTGGGTATCATCCAAACGCCCCGGAAAAATTCAAGACATACAGTGGAAGTTTTTAGTTTTTTAAGAAGTCAATGTTTCAATTATTACAGCTGCCTTGCTCCATCCGTTGCAATTTCACGGTCCCATCTATTTGTCAATTATTGAAGGAGTGGTTGAGCCCATGGTCTCAATTTCTCGCCGGCTACAACACGTTCGTTTGTCCGTGTGTGCCTGCACCATGTATGATTGTTTCAAGTCAATTTTCAATTTTTGATTTATTTTCTCCTATTTTAGATATTTATTAGTTTCTCATATGTTTACACAATACTTTTTTATTAAATAAAAAAAAACCCGAAGAAGACTTTATCAGAAAATATTCAAGAAACCTGGCTGATAAAAACCCGAAAACGATTGAGCTGTGTGATATGATTAAGAAAGACCTGACACGATTCCTCTTAAAAAAGAATTGCAGCTTTGTCTAGAGAAGACTTCATGCACAAACAGACCGAATAAAATTTCTCATTAAACTTTATTCAAAGCATACGCTACCTCAAGATGTGAAGCTACTCGCCGTGGCGAAATTTTTGTCCGGAGAAAAATTTTCCTACATCCGAAGCTTTTATTTTGGATAAAGTTTGGTGGGTGCTTTTTCTTTGTCTTTACATGAGAACATGGGGCGCGTACTGTTTCCAGAGATCATCCCCTTCAGCCTGCAATCTCAGCAACCTTTGATGACGCAAAGGCCATGTTCTCTCTTCCAAGAAATCCGGTGTTTGATGAGAAAATATATGATCGATAATCACGCTGGGATAAGACGCCGATTTTTGCACCAAAACTTTGATGTTTCTTGCAATATGATCGGTCTCTACTACAATTACGCGTCCTTGCTTCTTGAGCTTCAAGGTTTCATGAGTACATGGATTATTGTTTGCATTTTCATGTGGATCAATTAGTTATGAATATCTAGTCGTAAGGGCAGAGCCAGAAATTATTCACGAGAGAGACCGAATTAAAGTTTCTAAATTTTGACATGGGTCGAAATATCATTTTTCAAAATGTTTATATATAGAACAAACAATATTTTATAAAATTTACATGTAAATTTTTTAAAAAATATTTTGAGGTGGGGCCACGGCCCATGCACCCCCTTCCCTCCGCCCCTGTCTATTCCATCTTTTTTTTTCTATAGCTATCAAACTGGCAAGTCAATGAAAATCCGATCAGTTCGATTCCTATGGGCACTAACTCTTCTGAACATCCAAACAATAACTCGAATTGATGGATGTACTACTTTTCACGAGAGGGGTCTTGACCTCTTCAAAGTATCCCCTTTTATGAGGTTTTCTGCATTAAACAAGCATATCTAGAGTGAGAACCCGGATTTAGGTCACGCATTCGGGACTACTAAGAAGTATATGATCCGGCTTGAGGTTGGAATATTGACTTGGTTCGGACACCAAACCCCTTTCACCATTCGGGGTCCAGCACAGCCTGGCGCCAAACTCCAAATTTGAATTGGTCATATAAAGAGTTGTCATAGGTTGAGTGAGTGCAAAAGGTTGGTAGGGAAGTCTTTTGAAATATTGTTGGGTCAATGGGAGTTAAATTAAAAAATTGTAAAATTGGAATAGTTTATTACAGCTGGTCATCTCTCTCTGTCTCTCTCCTTCCATATGAAACAGCGTGTATGTATGTGTATGTGTATGTGTGTAACATTCTTGAATTTCTCACAATACGCCGTTTGATGCGTGCGCACACACATACATAATCTGTCAAATACTGAATAGTATTATATGATTAAAAATTAAAAATCTATCGTTGATGCAACATCTAACATCTCTCAGATTTGAATCTCCTCCCTCTTGTTTTCAACTCTTGTTTTCAATTTTAGTTTCAAAAAGTTTTGAATTCGATTGATGAAAGGACCACAGAAAAGGACATGTAAAGGCACCATGGCTACATATTCTCTAGTATTTTCAGTATGATAAATCACTCGCATACTTTTTTTTTTTTTATTGCGGATTCATTAATCTTTAGGCCCGTTTGAACATTTAGAACTTTATTTCTAGCAGATTTAATGTGTAATATATGAAAACTTTACTGCAGAGCTGAAACTTTAGTTTATATTCCGTGGAAAGTTTTAGTTACAAACAAACATAAAACTTCAGTGCCGGAAGTTTTAGAGCCGTTATTGAACTTTGGTATTGACATTAAAGGTCCACCTAATGTCAGAAATTCAATGCCTGAATCAAAAGTTACATGAAATCAAACAAATGGGAATAAATGAAAGGTGATATAAAAAATTAAACAAAATACCAAGCAGTTTTAAGCCTGGTTATTTAGTTTCATGTATTCAAATGGGCCCTTATGGTGATGAAATAAAGATTGTGAAATGTTCTTCCTACACCTTTTTTTTTTTTGCTTTTGACATAATCTTATTTTAATTTCTTTAACTTTGATATCACATCTGATTGATTCTTCATTTTCTTTTAAATTGAATGATCAATTATCGGAGTAATAGATGTCGAAACAATGCACCTTCAATTTGGTGTCGCACTCCGCTCCATAAGACTCAAGGGAATAGCGTTCATATAAATAGTACTGATGACCGGACTATCACTGGCTTGTCAGATGAATCAGCTATATTTTTATTTCTGAAAAAAAAAAGATAAATGGAGATTATACCCCCAAAAGATTTGTTTAATAAAACTTTGATGAGCATAAAATGAATGATATTTCGAAGTCAGAAAATGCTGGAAAAGTATTGACAAGTACACATTTATACTTAATGTGGACATATGCATTGACTGTGATTTGCGGTAGATATAAATGTTTGTGACATCTTTTATAAAATTTCTAACTTCCGCCACCGAGCAGGATAATTTGAAACAAGGTAAGAGAGGAACACCCTTTTTGCAGAAATGTTGAAGACATTCACAATTTCAAAGTCCCTGACTCATCCTACTAGGGTGACTTTTTCCTTGACAAATTATCAAGATTTTTCATGACTCTGTATACATGAGCTGCAATAAGTGTCTTAAGGGCTGTTTGCTAGTAGAAACACTTTCCGATTATTTCATGAAATTGTTCTAATGATTGTGGCAAAGTCATAGAATACATGTTTTAGTGCTCCATGAATCTGCTTCAATCATGGAACAAGATGGTTAATTGTCTGTTTTCGCGAAATTGAATAGAAGTAGGATAATCAAGGAATTTCTTTTCTTAGGATTCTTCTTTTTTGACATTTTTTTTTGTCGCATTGCATTATAAAAGTCAGCGAGTCATGTTTGTCCTTAGAGTCCGAAAGGTTTGAAATTTGAGGCTTGTAATGTGGTCTATAAATGGCATGCGAATCCGCAGTGAAGATATCTATAGATTGAGGTTTTGCTGGATCTTGAGTCACATCATGTCGAAGAATAAAAGAAGAAAACATTAAAACATGCATCTAATTTAAAAACACACCCGAGATTTTGATATTGTCAAAGAAATAAATATTTTTTTTGTTCTTGCAAAGAAAAGTCGAATAGATGTTGCTGGGCAACTTATTTGGAGCTAGTTCTAGCATTAATAAGGGTGGACTTTTATGCTCTCTCTTTTTATGGACATGAGAGTGAAAGCGGTTTGAATGTTCTTTATTCTTTTTCCGTCGCAGGTAAAATGTCATAACAAACAACTTGCTTTGTATGGTTCTCTCCCATGTATTATGTCGTGTTATATAGAAACAATGAAAGATTTCAAGTTTAAAATTAATTATACAAGAGGCTCATATTTGAAATTAAGACCAAAAAGTCATCATCTGAACATAAAATGTTGAGGAAAAAACCAAACTCCGGTGGACAAAGAGGGACGTTTTCCCTTGCTGACTTTTTTCACTCGTTTGAAAACGTGTATGGTGGCCGGATAGTTGGCTTCTTAACTGCTTCCAAGTTCACTTGGGCACTTTCTAGCTTTAAGCTTATCCAAATTATTTAATTTTACTTGATTTAATTTTTCTAACTCAGTTTTCATTTTGTTTTTTAGAGTTTTCATTCAATAACGTATAATGTTTTTGTTTATATCACCTATGTATTTAAATATTGCTTTCATTTTGTCTTTTTGTATTATTTTTGCCTTTTTTTTGGAACACATGTATAAAACACTTTTTTTTATAGATATTCTTGGAGACGAAGGATAATGAGCCCAAGAGTCCTCGGAGTCGTGGAGGTCACCGACTCACGGGCATCCGGCCGGAAACTCGAAACTCAAGTTCGGCCCGGCCTGATGCCTGAAACTTGAGATTGAGTTTGGCCCGATGCTCAAAACCCGAGCCGAATCGAGTTAAAATAAAAAAATATTTTTAATATAAAATAGATATATATTATTGTTTAATAAAAATAATATAAAAAATTAACCCGAAGTTCTAGGTACCCGTCCGGGCTCGATACCCCAGCTTAGTCACACGTATAGTGGAAACCCAATAATGAGTCACCGTGTCAAACACGGCCGCCGGAAAGAGGACGGCAGGAAAGTCTTAAGGAAAAGTTGAGCGTCCATTCAAAAGAGGCCAAAGTGAGGTCGGCATCGCCTTAGGACACTGCCAAACTTCTTGTTATGAAGACCTCTTTTTAAGTCAATGCTGTTAAAATAAGCACTCGAATCAAATCCAGATTATGAAAACCAGCTTAATCGGACCAAACAGAAACCATTTGGAATTTTCCGAAAGCACCAAAATTTATAAAAAAAAAAAAAAAAAAAAAAAAAAAAAAAAAAAAAAAAAAAAAAAAAAAAAAAAAAAAAAAAAAAAAAAAAAAAAAAAAAAAAAAAAAAAAAAAAAAAAAAAAAAAAAAAACCGGCTTTGTTAAAAGATCCAAGAAACCAAATGAGTCTACAAGAGATTTTTTTAGTCAATGGCGTGTCGATTATCATATGGTTCAAATCAAAGACCAAAGAATTATAAAATTATTAAAACTTTTTAGATCCATTTCCTCTCCCTTCCATTGAAGAGCATAATATGTGTTTGTTAATTTTTGGTAAGTTCTTTTTTTTTTTCGTTAAACATAAAAAATGAAAATACAAGTCATTCCATTATAATTTGAAATTAATTAACCAGTTTGGTCAAGATTGACACGACTGGATCCAAAAAAAAACAATAATTCAACTTGGGTGTTCATCATCATCAACTTCCGAGTCACTCCGACCTCGTAAACACAAACATGAAAGCTCTCCGTGGGTCAAGATTGACATAAGCTGAAATATCATTTTTCAAAATTTTTATATAGAATGAGTAAATTATTTTAAAATTTACATAGATTTTTTTTTTAATTTTCTGAAAGCCACTCCAACATGAAAACGAAAGCTCCCCATGGGTCCGGCCATTATGTATATGTCTTACATATAGCATAGCAAGGAAAAAGTCTGCAACTTTTGCTTTCACAATGGAAGTCATTGAAAAGGAAGTTAAACCAGCAATATGTAGACGAGTGGGAGATCGTATTCAACAATAAACAACACTACATATATATATATATATACATATAGCAGTCGACTTGGATAGGGAATAAAAACCCTACTTCTTAAAATCATGTTGAAAAGTGTTTTAAATAAAATGTGAACCTTTTATTGCATAATTCAAGTCATTTTCTAAAAAAATTGATCTTTCTACTATCAAAGTTTTGATGTTATAAGAGTAGTCCACTTTTTTATTATTAAAAAGCATTATTTAGGTAAGAAAACTATTAATATAATATATATGTGTGTGGGTGTGTGTTTCTTGCCAAACTACTCTTAAGATCATATCTATAAGGTTAGATTACAAAAAAATATTTTAATAATTAAATGAATCTGGTTCTTGTCCCTTACCCAAATGATATGGGCTTTTACCAACTTTCCTATATATACTATATACATGAGGAAGCCTTGATTCAAAGAGGAATATGCTTTTGTAGGATTCTCTAGTGGGGATGCGGCCTTTTGTCTTGAACTATTATTGGCTTTGACCTGGCGAGATGGAATCTCTTCGCGGCTGGGATGATTCCTTGATTCCGAGAAACTGTGTGGAAATTTCTAGGCAAGTCGTGCTGCAGGTTGTTTCCTCATGACTTCTTCGTCGGCTTCGGCAAGGAAAAGAATTCTTGCCAATTTTAATTAGTGTGCTTTTGACGACTTCAAAGCACATATTATCATTTATATATTAACCAATAGACTTAACCGCAAAGTTTCCTTCTATTATCCGACTTAGAGTCAGTCAATGCCAATGGAAAATTTGTGCCTACACTTTTATATATATATATATATATATATATATATATATATATATATATATATATATATATATATATATATATTAAAATCAGCCCGCTAATTTGTAACCTAACCAGATTTTTTTTTTATTTTGTATTGCTAAAAATTATGGCAAAGGGTATATTCTATTGCTAAAATCAATGGCATCCGAGCTTGCCTGGGCTGTGTCACCCGTCCCATCTCTACTTGTTTCCGACAGTTGCATGTGGCCGGATAAAAGAAAATTTATGGAGTTTAGGATGGTTTGCAAGATTGGGACTGGACCCTCTTAAATGGTTGGTTCGAACCTGTCCGGTTGGCCATCCAACCCATCGTCCAGGGGGGCCGGTAGCGGCCCTGGCCTACCCTAAACTATTTTTTTAAAAAAATGACATGTAAATTTTAGAAAATTTCACTTGTCATATACTCATATATAAAAATTTTGAAAAATGAGATTTTGGTTCCTGTCAAAATATAGAAACCTTAATTCGGCCTCCCTCATGAATTTCTAGCTCTGCCCTTGCCGCTGTCAAGTCTTTCTGAAGTCTGGAAAACTCTGCCATACAGCCCAATCATTTTCCTAGGAAAAGAAGGCAGTGTTCATGGACAAATATCTAGGTTGGCCGACCTGTCCTTTTAGGAGAAAATAGTAGAAAAATCCTCTGAATTTGATACTAAATGAATTCGACAATGTCCTTCGATCTTTTACTTTTTCCTGATGAAGCAGCTGTCCGAAAAGTTTGGTGGTGGCGTAACAAGGTGATTCACGAAAATTTTAGTTGCAATAGTTTCAAATGATCTCTTGGATGGCTGTAGTTCAAAGAAGGAAAGCCGAAGCCCATCCTCATTTTTTCAGCTTATGGGGTTCAAGGGTGCTTCAGGACCTGAGTAAGATATGATATACTCGTCAACTAGATTGTCGTCATCCTAACAGTTTGCAATCTAAAGGGTCAGCACACATGAGAATTGAATTGATGACTGCGCTTTTATTGACTCGCCAGCTCTACTAGTTGTGCCATGCTCCTTAGGGCAAAAAGAGGCGATATGCAGTCATAAGTTTTGGCAAATGTTTGGGGTGATATATAAATTGAACTAGAACATTCACAAAAAAATCCCAAATAACATTCAATGGAACCTTTAGGTTGTGTTTGTTTCACCGCAAATTTTAGATTTGTGGTGATCTGAGATCCTGGGGATCTTGAATTTACAGATTTAAGGGTAGGCCTCCCCTACATTTGACCTTAAAATCAATGGTTTTTAAGATGTAGTATCGGTTTAAAATCCATGATATCGAGATCCCCAGTTTGTTTAAAGAAGTTCTTTCAAAGCACACCTTTTAAGTTTTAGTGCAGCCTTTCGATCTCATATCTAAGGCTATCAAACACAACCTTAAAGAAGATCTTGATTTCCTGCCATGCCCATAAAACTCCCACACTATAACTTGAAAGACATTTTCATTATTTTGTAAGTATATGTTCTAATCAATACTGCTTTCACCCTTACATGTGAGGGGTCATCCACTTAACCAATGAGGGCATTTTGGTAATTTTTAACTCATAATATGTTATGGGTCATAACGTATAACATGCTTCATTAAGTGAACATTTGGCAATTAAAACATTTTGTAAATGTTTTATAAATCTACTCCAATCTGATTGGAGTAAATTCATAAAATATTATAACAGGCATTCATTCTGTAAGGCCGATTCATCAAACACTCACAAAATGTTTCATTTACAAAGGAACTCTAAAAAGTTAGGGCTAAGTAAAAATATTAATTTTTCCTATAAGATGTCGATAATACTTATTTTAAAAGGACAAAAAGCTATGAGTTCTTCCATTGTTTTATATCAGACATTTAAGTTTCCGATCGTCAGGCAGTTTTATGAAAATCTCTCTCAGAATTTCAATGCTTGTTTAAGCAGTGAATTTGCTTAAAACATCATGCGCTTTATTGTTTGAATTAATAAGAAGTCGGCTGGTTGGATAGGGTTTTCTCAAATTGTGCACCAGGAAAAGTTCTTGGTCTACGTGCGGCCTCAAAGCCCATGAATAACTTTGTGATATTATTTCTCTTGGGACGCCATCAAATCCAGACGTGTTTGACATCATCCTCAACCCTCCGTGACGGCCACTCTCTGCTTCTTTAATGTATGTGTATGATAAAAAATGAAACGAGATTGATACACGAATATTTTTCTCGAATGATACTAAACCATGGACTCCAGGAGCAAAACTTGGTTTCCTAGACTAATTTTCATGGCATAATCAAGCTTATTTTGAGTGTTTGAAGTCTTCGGCTCATACGCATACTCTACAATTTTGATCCGTCGTCATAGCTCCTTACTTTCTGTTATGTTGTTAAGAAAACTCGCAGAGGTTTGGTAGCATGGGTGAGAGCCTTTTTGGCCTTTATTTCTCATGGGCACTGAACTTTTGAACTGCAAATAGTGACAAGTGTGATACTCTCGATGACAGATGTACTATAGATTTTGACACGTCATGAGTCAATTCTAAGCCTAAGAGATGAAAAAAAAAGGAGGGAGTTTGAGCTTTTCACTCTGACAATATGTTTCCTCCCCAACACCCAAATCTGACAGATGTTTGGGATGCCGAACTTAAGCTCATTTACTAACGGGAGCTTGAAATCAAGTGAACTCATTTAGGGACGGTTTGACAGGGAGAACAATTTGTAATTGTTTCATAAATGTACACTAAAAAGATTGTTATAGATTCACGAAACATTTTTTTTTTTTTTTGTGTTTCATGAATTTGTCTCAATCTTTGGGGCAGATTCATGAAACAGTTACAAACTGTTCTCATTGCCAAACAGCCTCTTAGGATTCGATCTCACTCAAATTGATCAGCTGGTTGATCTTCAGTTCCAGGAATTGTCATCAAACCTAAATAAGCTTAGAAACGTTAACAATATATATATATATATATATATATATATATATATATATATATATATATATATATATATATATATATATATATATATATATATATATATATATATATAAACGCCTAAACTTAACAAAGGAGATGCTCAGGTTTAGATTTGTTACATTTAAGTGCCCAAATGACACATTATTAAGGGAAAGAAAATCAAAGTTAATCATGTTTTTGTTATCCCAATAAATGTTGGGCATGTATTTGTAAAAATTTTGGAATCATAATAGATGGTATTAGACATAATCAAAGACCGGATTAATGGTATTACCGCGCGCTTTCTCTCTCTCTCTCTGACCATTCAAAACGAAAGTGATTGTTATAAATAAACATTGTTAAAGTCTTTTATTTTCCTTTTCCCTCACGTTTGCTTAGTTGTGAAAAGTTGGTAGAAGGAGAAAGTTGAACACTTGAACCTGTCTTTCATACGTTCAAGCTGGAAAAAAAAAAGAACAGGTCTTCCTTCGCACACAAAAAGAACGCGTTGACCCAGTCATGTGCGCGTGGGTCCACTTCCTTCTCTCTCTCTCTCTCTCTCTCTCTCTCTCTCTCTCTCTCTCTCTCTCTCTCTCTATATATATATATATATATATAAAAGCATATTCCTGTATTGTCTGTCATATAGAGTATGGCCAAGTATATATGAATAAGACCAAGCTTTCATTACTCCACGACATCGTTAAAATGCATGTGCGGAGAAATGAGTATAACTTTGGTGGTACATTTTTAGAGGTCATTTCTTGGCAACCGTAAACTCACGAAACTCTTTTATTGAATAGTGTTTTTGTATATTTTTTAAAGCAGATTCATGAAACAGAAACTTATTGAATAGTGTTTCTGTATATTTTTTTAGAGCAGATTTATAAAACAGATTCATGAAACAGAAACAGTAATAATTTGTTACTTTTGATAAATGAACCTTAAGTTTCACCTTCAAAGAAAAACAATGGCATGGTTTTTCTTTAATACAAACTTGGAGAAGTGTTGGTGTTTTTTAATAGTTCGCTTGGTAGCCCACATTAATGGCCGTTGAAAAAATTTGTTTAAGATGCACTCGAACATAAGAAAAAGAAACAATGATTGGCATTAGATCAACAATAATAGAGGCGATGTTTGAAGTTGGTTCAGTTTGGAGGATGCTTTCAGGTTTTACCTCAAAAACAATTTTTTCTAAGTAAACATTAAAAAAAATTCAATCAATCAATCAGTGATTATAATGGATAGTTAAGAGAAAAACAAAGAAAAAAGAGGAACAAACATTTTTGTTATTTAATATTTGTATAATTTGTTTCTTGTTTTTCTCTTACACATCTTTATAAATGAGTTGGTGACTCATGAAAATATTTGAATTGAATGGCATTATAAAATTCTTCGACTGCTTGAATGTATATATATATATGTATATAAATAAAGAATAATTGCCTAAAAATATCATTAACGGGTTTGAAGAGAAGGGGGAGGGGAATTTTATTTAAATCCACAGCCTGGTAACCAACCAACCCCTCACCCTCTGCTCAGCCTCCTGCTTTGTGGCATCTGAGGAATCAGAACAAACTGCCACCACATTTACAACACATTGCCAACACGGCCCTCAGGCGAAGAGGAGGAGTTGGGCAACACACAGCAAATCTCCCCGCTTCCCACCAAAGTTGTCTCCTTCCTCCAACTCTTTATTAGCCGTTTGCTTCCTCTTATTTGTAGTTCTCCCTTTTTCTCCTCCTCCTATTTTAAGAGGGAGGGAGGAAAGGAGGAAACGGCTGGAATTGTCTGATTAACGTTGGAGAGGGAGATAGAGAGAGAGAGGCGGCCGAGGAATCAGGGAAGGATTGTGGGATTTCTCCATTCCAGCGCCTGATTTCTGTGAGGCGCCTTCCACATCTTCCCGCCGATTTTCTCTTGGGAAGTCTGCAAGTCAATCAGAACCTTCTGTGTTTCTTTTGAGAGAGAAAGAGAGAGAGAGAGAGAGAGGTGGTGGGCTGGGAGCATCACCAGTCGTTCTCTTTCTCTCTCTTTTTCGATTTGGGTGTTACTAGTTTTGGTGTTTTGGGTTATCTGAGAAGGGGGATTTTGGATAACGGCACGATGATGCCGGAGGGTGGGTATTACGCCAACAAGAAGACGGATGATATCTGCCAAGATTTCTGCGGTGAGGTAAGGAATTTTTACAAACCTTTTCTTGGTTTCATTTTGTTCTTCTTCATGAAGAATGAGTGTTTCCTTGTTCGTATTATTCATGGGCCCTCGTTTTTTGTGGAGGTTTTGGGTTTTGTGCTGCATGTGACAGAACTCTTGTATCTTTCTCCTCTTTCTCTCTTTCATTATTTTCTTTCCGGCTTTAGAAGAAGAAAGTCGGTTTTTTTTGGTGCTCGTGTTCCTGGGTGGTGTTCCTTTTAGGATGGAAACAAATTCCTTGGTCACTTGTTGGACAGGGGCTTACTGGGTTGTTCTTGGGGAATTCCTCTCCAATGGGGTCCTATTATGTTCAGGGATCTTCTAAGAGGAAAAATGAATAAAGATTGGCACAGAAAGAATCTCTGCTTCTCATTTGGAAGGTTTCTGTTATTCACATTGAATAAGTGGTTACCTTTTAAACTTTTAATCATTCCGATTCGGCTTTGGAAAGTTGGGAATATTCGAGTTGTGTTTTTGATGTCTAGTTGCAATTATTGAGAAATCTAGAATTATTTTTGGAAGGTCTACGTGCTGAATTCTACATTGTTTATATTCATTAGTAATTACGCAGAGTAGATTCTCATTTTACCGATATTTTGACTGCGCCGAACCTTGAAAGTTGAGATCGATCATTAGGAATATGATTCGCTATTGGTTGTTCGTTTCTTTTCCTTGGCATCTTACCTTGTGCTTGATTCTAATTGACAGGATTCATCACCAGCTGCTAGGAGTTTATCTAGATTGAAATGTATCTTCAGAGGATTGGACTTGAGAGCGTTTCTCCTCCTCTTCGTGGGTGTTCCCCTACTAGTGTTTGCAATTTACTTGCATGGTCAGAAAATTACATATTTCCTGCGTCCGATATGGGAGAAACCACCAAAACCATTTAATATCATACCTCATTATTATTATGAGAATGCATCCATGGAGCACCTCTGCAAGCTTCACGGGTGGGGAGTCCGTGAGTCACCAAGACGGGTTTTTGATGCAGTGCTGTTCAACAACGAAGTGGACATGCTCACAATCAGATGGAAAGAGCTATATCCATATATCTCACACTTCGTACTTCTTGAATCAAATTCTACTTTCACAGGGAGAGTGAAGCCTTTTGTGTATCAGAACAATCGACATCAGTTCGAATTTGTAGAACCCAGGCTGACCTATGGAACAATTGGTGGCAGGTTTAAGAAGGGAGAAAATCCTTTTGTTGAGGAGGCATATCAACGAGTTGCACTAGATCATCTTCTCAGGATTGCAGGTATAATGGATGATGATCTTCTGATTATGTCTGATGTTGATGAAATTCCAAGCAGGCATACCATTAATCTTTTGAGATGGTGTGATGAAATCCCCCCTGTTCTGCACCTTCAGCTTCGAAATTATTTATATTCCTTTCAGTTCCCTGTTGATTATAAGAGTTGGCGTGCATCTGTACATAGATACCAGGCCGGTAAAACAAGGTATGCACACTTTCGCCGGACAGATGATCTGCTGGCGGATTCTGGATGGCATTGCAGTTTCTGTTTCCGTCATATAAGTGAGTTCATATTTAAGATGAAAGCATACAGTCATGTAGATCGAATTAGGTTCTCTCACTACTTGAATCCTTCAAGGATCCAGAGTGTAATCTGCCAGGGGGCAGACTTATTTGACATGCTGCCAGAGGAGTACACGTTCAAGGAAATTATTGGGAAACTGGGACCTATTAAGAGTTCGTATTCAGCAGTTCACCTTCCATATTATGTCATAGAGAATGCAGATAAATACAAGTTTCTTTTGCCTGGTAATTGCTTACGAGAGAGTGGCTAGAGTGGGTGTCAGTGGCTTTTTACTTTTCCTGTTCAGCTCGGCTTCTTGTTGCTTGTGCCAAGAGAGTTTGTACCAAAAAATCTCATGTATCTAACGCTGGAGTTGTCTCCTAAATGAACTTAGACGATTTATCGGAGGGGTACATGAAGACAGCAGGTCTCAATTGGAGTGGTGAAGTGATTTCTATTGGTGGATACTTGTGTTTTGCCTTCTCTGTAGAATATCACTGGTAAGGAGCAAATGTCTGGTGACAGCCACTGAATTCGGGGCTACAAGTCTTCTTTGTATGATACCTGCGGTCAAGAGGATGTGACAGTCATACGAGCCTGTATTGTGCTCAGTTTTTGCTTTTGACTTACGTCTGTTACATCAGCTCTTTAGCTTTTCTTTTTACATTTTGTATTTACCTCTTAATTACCTCTACCTTTCTGTTGTGATTCCTTTTACTGCTTGTATCTATTGATGGAGAAGTTTTAGAAAAATGGCATTATTGAGGGAATGAGCAGCATTTTATTTGTTTCTCTTGGCCGTTCATCGTTAAGTCCCATATGAATTAATGGAATTTGTGTAGTCGCTTTGATGTTCCAATGGTGTTCGTGCTGCCTCATTCAGGTCACTTGATAACCTTGTCAATGTTCTGCTGATAATTTGACATAGTTCAAACTCTGGCATCTTGAGGTAACGTGAAATTTTGTTTAGGAAGAATCTATACAAGAAATAGAAGCTTGAGGAGGAGTTTTGGTGTTACATGATACGAATAGAGAGAAACAGCTAAAATATTACATATGTATAAATCGATTGGTTTCTGAAAATGTCCAACGTTGAATCATGGGCCAGTGTTTTCTCTACCTGATTGATCCTCATCAGCGCAAGCCTATTGCCATGACTAGATTTCCTGTACGATTGAATTTCTAAAGCTGATGGATGAAGCATAATTTGGAATGATGAATGTTCACTTTCCTTTGGTGTTTCCACATCATGTAGGCCCTTGAAATTTGAACTGAACATTTGGCTGCTGAGCCGCAGTTACTCAAAACCTACTTGCGCAGATGGGTCTTGGTGATGACTTGCAGGAAATGCTTGTCCCCTTCTAACAGTAGTTGTTCAGAACTTGCCTCCCCAAATCTATGAATGAGGAATAAATAAGTTTTATGACTTTGTCTGTATGACAGTAAATCCTCCTGGAGAATGGGATAGCTTCCTCTTTAGTGGTCTGAAGTTACGTGGAACTGCGGAAAGCGTGTTCCAAAGAGGACATTTCCAGGTGACAACCCCTTATGTGCTTTAGAATTCATGCTCGATTTCATGGACCACATCAAAGAAATGATGTCCTATGGTTAAGCATATATGCTGAAAGAACCATCTAACTCTGAAGCATGCTTGAAGTTCACGGAAATGATTAGCAAACAACACTGATTCCACAATCTACTCTATCCTGTACCTGTGTGAAATCAGGCCATATGTCATGTTAAGAGATGCGTATATTGCGTGCTTATGGATCACGGCTGCATCAATTTTTAGCAAAATCAACAAGATATGGATGTGTTCTGTGATTTCTGTCAAAGATGAACTATATTATTTCCTTGCATTATATACTATATAGAAAACATGACAGATAATAATCTTTATTGAGGGTGACTCTTACAACACCATTCACGGCTTGTGCTCGTTGGAAAATGACTGTTCAGTTTTGTCTGTTGAATGTTGAACCCCGTTTCATCAAATTATTGATCATGAAATGTATTCGAAAAGGTGGTTCTGAAAAAAACCGAATCTCGTGGAGACCCTGTGCTCGTTGGAAAATGACTGTTCAGTTTTGTCTGTTGAATTTTGAACCCCGTTTCATCAAATTATTGATCAAGAAATCTATTCGAAAAGGTGGTTCTGAAAAAAACCGAATCTCGTGGAGGGGTCTCTCTCTCTCTCTCTCTCTCTCTCTCTCTTTTCTGTCATTCTTTCCTTCTCTTTCACTGCCCTCTGCTTTAGTCGTGATTCCCTGGGCCTGCCACAGGCCCCATCTCTCTGCACCACGGCTACGTGTCTTTCTGCACTGTGGTTGCCAATATCTGGCACACTCACCTAGAAAAGGCGACCATCTCTCTCTTTCTCTCTTGCCCTTCCAACAGACGCATCGAAAACACCAGGCGCTTAGATTATAGGGGTCAACATGATAACATGTGGATTTTGCAGAAATGAGAATTACATGTAATGCGAGTCCTTGGCTTGAAATGTCCTGGGATTTTGGGTGTTTGAATCTGAAATATCAATCACCAGCCTAATTTTGCTTCGATCAAACATGTGATAGGGTCGATCTGATGGGTTGGTGGCTTTCTCTTCTCATTGGAGCGGCGAAAAGCTTGATCTTGGTTGGTTCCTGACTCGGAAAAAAAGCAGATAGCTTACCAAATAAAGTAGCAGCAGAAAATGTTCAGAGGGGTCACCATGCTATATACGAAGACATATTCCTCATTTGCGAGCAACAGATGGCAAGAGACAGTTCATAGATTCTTCTTCTGGTAAGCTTCGAACAAAACTAAAACTTTCGAAATTCTCTGTTAGGATGGAAAGCCAAAAAGTATGGTTGGAGGGTGTGAGGTCCAGGGACCTCAGAAAATGTACCAACACCCATTTCTTTCCCACTTCTTCAGTCAGCGAAGAGTACTGATACAAGGACTGATGCATTGCTGTAGAGGCGTGAGGTGTGTTTTGTGTGGGCAAACTGCCTACAAGGACACACACGAAGGCGTATTTTTCTATTGATACTGCATTATTACTTTTCATTTACATATTGGTATCCCTTAAAAATCTAAAATTTAAAAGTGCTAGTGACCCTCAGCAGCAAATTTCTGGCACTGCCATTGGCTAGTGAGCCGAAACTCGTCAAGCTCTACCTCCCAACACAGCCCTGAACATGCATGGGGCCATATGTCACCCAAATCTGCTACCATTATTGAGATCCAGTTGGTTGAATTTTCGTCGTTGTAGAGTCAGAGAGATAAATAGTCCGAGGAACTCATAAACAGGGCCAGAGGAAGTTACTGCAGTCGAGTCGGGTGGGACAGAGTCATATAGCCAGTGAGATCTTTTTTGATGCACTAATTAAACAGCTTTTTATGATTTTGAAGGACATAAGTGCAGTTTCCCATGTGTGATAAGTACAACGGATGAACTCTTATTGGAGTTACCATGCAGGGGTTGACAGGTGACTCATCTTTAGTTTACTACAAAAGCAGAATCATTAATGTGCAAGTAGAAGTATATTAGAGGCAGCATTTCAAGACACTAGAGCAGTTATGAACCTTAGAGAGGTAGGAAAAAGGGATGAAGCTTCAGCCTTCACTGGGGACCAAGATTTCCTGCCGCTAGCAACCACTATCGAGGCGGCTGTTGGAGATAGTGGGAGATCCAGAGTTTTGTCTGAGGGGACCAAATAAAAGTTTTGAAATTTCTTCAAATGGGGTTATTATTTCTTTCAAAATTTAAGAGTGTAAGTTAAAATTGACCATGTCCACCCTCTTTTGTCCCCAATCCTACTTTCCATGTTCGCGCTCCTAAAACCATAAATGTTGTGAGTGGAAGACATTAAATACTCACCAAGACCTCCTCCACTCCTAGTTTTCCCCTCTCATTTATGCCTCTTAATCTGCCAACGGATTTCATTTATTTGCCTCCTCCTTGGCCTTCATTTCTGCCACTTGACTGACTTCTTGGTTCCTTTCTAATTCTCCATTTATTTGTGTTGAGTTGTAAAGATATAATATGCAAAGGTGTTAAAGCTTATGCTATAAGGGGGGTTGGAGCTGCTGTGACCCTCAAGGAGTTGTAGTGCATTGTAGTGCACTGGGTGGCAAGGTGATCCACTTTAAAGAGGTTTGAGGTTCAAATCTCATGGTCGCAGTCATAACCCAATGCACTCATTCTCTTGGACCGTAATAAGTCTCAACATAAGCTTTGTGACCTTTAGGGGTGATGGGCACAGAGGGGAGGCAGTTGCCTCTCTTCAGGATTCACCAACAAAAAAGAAAGAAGGAGAAAAATGGGGATTGGAGATGTGTAATAAGCGGGCAAAGAGCAACATAGCCTAAAGTGTTTTTCTTTCTGCGGTTTCTTCTGCATATACAAATTAAAAGAGATTGAGAACCATAGATTGTTTATATGGTTATGTTTGTAAACAGATAAACGTTTATCCATGGACAAGAAAAAATCAGCAATGTGTGAATTGCACGGATATTTGTTCACACAACTCACTTTTGTTCCACATTCAAGACCCACGAACCATGTTTTTGGTGTCTGAGATCAGCCATAAAATTTGTGGAAGGGGAACATGTTTGTCCTCTAGCTCCATGAACATTGAACAAGTGAAATTGGGCTTCCAGTTCCCTATCCCTTCCTTGGAACTAGTGTCAAACACCTTTTTATAAGGTGAGCAAGAGGATTGTGACTAATTGTCGAAAAGAAGTGTTTTTTTCCCCTTGCCCCTAAAGTTTATGGCTGCATTGGTCCATGATAAGCAGATGGTGTAGTTCTATTTTGGCACCACACTCCACGGCTATAGAAACATCTTGGGTAACCAGCTATGCCTTTTAGGACTCCAAACACTTCTTTTGGGAAAACGAATTTCTGGTGATAAATCAATGCTAAAATTACATTAAAAATCACAATACAATTGCACACAACAAATATGCTTCATTGATTTTCCTACATCTAAATTGAGCATCAGATTTCTGTCAGTTGGTTCATACAAAGCACGGGGTTACCCATGAGTTATGTAGAGTCACTTTTCAATTTTACTGAATGGTTAAAACAAAAAAAGGCGCAAACTAATATTAGATGATTCATTATCTTTTTCTTCTAATCTTCTCTTAAGCGTCCCTCATGTTCGATCGGATGATGTGGATTAAAGGCTACGTTTGGACAGTCGATTCATCTCCACCCTTCCTCTATTTCTCTCCCACTCTTTCTCCTTCTCACCACCGGCGGCTCCCCCTCCACCCATGATCAAGGGTGGTGGGTGGTTGCCTCCACCCACAACCATAGTGGAGGGGGCAGGAGATCCCCGGCGGCTACCCATGATCGTGAGTGAAGAAGGCTTCCCTTTACCCACTATAGGTGGAGGGCACACTGGCAGACTCTCTTGCCTTGCTGGTGGGCCCGCTGGGGCTCTACAGGCCGGCGACGGAACAGGGGAAGCCACCGGGCTTCCCCCTTCCCTCCGGCAGATTCCCGGCCGGCCATTGGTTGTGGTGGGAGAGAGGAGCAGCAATGCAGCATAGTAAAAAGTAAAAAATAAAAAAATCATGGCCATTTAGATGGATGGTCCACGTGATATATATATATATATATATATATATATATATATATATATATATATATATATATATATATATATATATATATATATATATATATATATA
>JAANDH010000039.1:100423-167586 GCA_011799765.1 Nymphaea thermarum
CATTAACCACTCGTCATTATTGAAGTTGGATCTAGATTTGATCCATATCCAATTACTCTTTCCTGAAATAACTGGTAGCAATAAGAGTAGGGAGTGGGCCTGGTACCCAACAGGCACCCGGTAGGCTTCCGGGTACCCAGCTTGGGTCAGGTTAATTTTAGGTTTGGGTTACAATTGGCCGGACAGAACTCATTCCCACAATATATATAAATATAAATATATATATATATATATTATAAAATATGTTTATATATTAAATTTATATACTTTAACTATTTTATTAAAATAGAGTTGGATCGATCTAGGATTGACCTGCCTTGATGGCCGGACCCAGGCCTTGGTGGTCGAGGAGCCTGGGCCCAGGCTGGGGCTACGGCAGCTGAGGGATGAGTACTTTCGATAAATATTCCAACCGTCTACCTTACGCTCTTCCAGTATTTCTGCAGAAAATGTGATCTCAACTTGATTACCAAATTGGATTTCTTTGCTAAACCCATCAAACTAAGTCCAGCGTCCCAGCTAAGCTCACTCATCGAGTCCATTGCATCGATCTCTTCTCTTCCACTCCTGTCACTTTCCTTCATTCCCCGCCAAATAAAACACCATGGACTTGGTCCTCTCTGCGTACTCGACATGCAATCCCTCTCAGATCTTCAAAGAAGTCTGGTCGGAACTTTCACTAACTCATAATTGCAAGATTGGTAAGAAGCTAAAGGTCTTCCACTTAAAAGCTTACTTCTTGTCTCACAATTTGCAGAAAAAAATACGTTGGTAGTTTATGTATGTGTATATAAGAGATAGAAAGAGATCTAATTTTTGCATCATAAGGAAAGAGGAGTAGTCTTTTACAGGAGAGAACGAGGGCCAGGAAAATCCACTTGATCTTTTCCACCCTCTGTGGTCGATATGTAAGAAAAATAAACTGTGCTTAATATTGAGTTTTACACAACATTGACTCTTTTGATGTTTGTATTATTAAAATAAAAACATCACTGTTTTACTAGCAGAAAAAGCAGTAGATTTTGATGAGAAAGTGCGTCAATCATCATAACCTAAAAGTAAACACATGATATTCAGGCCCCAATTGAGAATAGACTTGATAAATGCTACATATATTTTTAAGAGAAAAGCAACGGCAGAAAAGTCTTGTTCCAGTGCGCGTGGTCATTCAATCGTGGTGCCACATGACAATTAAATACTGATCATTTATGACACTCCAACATCACCCGTTGGAGCGTCTACCACAATATTGAATGCAAGGGGAAAAGCTTCCACAATATTTTTTCACATGGTCAGTCTTTACCATCTGAACAGTGTGGTAAGCAGTAAGCATTTGATTTTTTAATAGTATTTTCCATCACGCGCGCTATCATCATGGATGCAAGCGAAAGTTTTGGCTTGTTTATGTTGGAACTTTTGAGTCACGATCAATCTTCCAACTTAATGTGAAATTACAATAAGCAATGCAGTTACACCAGGTATCCTGTAAGCACTTGTTTTCTCAAAAGGGTTTGTGAATGGAAGCACACCCAAATGAATTTCCATGACATTCTCGGTCTATTTGTAGGCCAACTTTGGCTTTCCCTTAACCCACTAGAAGAGAGTTTATTGAATAGCCACACATGTTGAGAAGAGATGCACCTCATTTGGAAAGTATCCATTGGAAAGAGATGTATCTTTTGAAAAGCACATGTTGGAAAGTGAAGCATCTTTTGGAAAAAACAAAAAAAAAACTTTAATTTATTTTTATTTGTAAATGAAGGGATGCAACTCTTCATGTGACTAAAGTCCAAAGGGAAGTGGCCGAGCCTCCCTCAAACCACGTGAAATGCAGCAGGCTTTCATGGCTACTTGCCCATTAAAATGGGCTAATATCTTCCACTTGGTCCCGTTGGTTGAAAACACAGTACATTTGGTTTACTCCCATCGAGTTGGATCATTTAAACGTATCACATCATTAGCTGCAAAGTTTTACTAAGTTTATCTGTCAAAATCCAAATGTGGCAAACATATTGAAAACATAATGCTACTGACATGTTTGCCAAGGGTCTGCAATCATATCACTGGAAGGTAGATAACTAAGTGCAATTTCATTTCTTTTAATCATATCATAGATGTAATGTTATTTAACTATTAAGTGCTTACTCCTTGAATTATTTTTAATGAGTGTAATTACCAACCAATTGTAAGAGTAAATTTGAACTGTTTTGTTGGCTATATCCATCTTCAAATCTTTTATGAAGCAGTTTAACTAAACAGCAAATGTTGCAGCCATATCACATGTTATACATTCTGTTTCTTGTGTATGTTACACTACAAAAATCTTCTTTCCTGCACGGCAAGAAAGTGCACCACCTCCCAACAAGAAAACATACCTGAAGGTTAATTTGCTATTATTTTTGCTTCCTGTAAAATCAGCACCAGAGTAATCACTTTCAATTCATGACCATATCTGCATGCTAAATGCGTGGTGGAGCACAATAAACTTGGTGTGCATTTGCGAGAACTGATCAACTGTAAGTGGTTTAGTGAGAATGTCGGCCTTTTGCATCTCAGATGGAACATAGTGTACAATAAATTGTTGAGAGACAATCTTGTCTCAACTGATATGCCTGTCGATTTCCACATCTGGATCTGCATGACAGGTTCATCCATGCAAGAAGTACCTAAATTGTTACACCATGAGGCGAGAGTGGAAGAAGGAGTAATGCCTCACTCCCGAAGAAGAAAGCCAAACCGTGTAATGTCAACAGCTCCATCGGTAAGGGCCTAATACTCTAGCTCTATGTTGGATTGAACAACAGAAGACTGCTAGCTGGAACTCCATGGCACCAAATTTGGTCTAAGACTCTAAAATAGGCAGCATGAGCACCCATCAATTTTCTAACATTTGGCTTGCTAGCCCAATCGGCATTGCAAAATACAAAGAGAGTTGAATTGGAAGATGATGAAATGAAAATGCGATAGTCAATTGTTCCTTTCACATAATGAAGGATACAGTTTGATAGCTCCACCATGCAGATCGGTTGGACAGTGTATGTATTGATTGACCTGACTGACAGCATAAGAAAGACTAGTTCTTATGAGAATTAGACATTGTAATGCTCCAGCAATGCTGTGAAACATATTAGGATTGTCCATGGAGTGCCATTCAACAGCACATAAGGTAGTGGATGTACTAAGGGACATAGATAGTGGCTTATATGCAGTAAAATAATGATGGTTGTCTTAATCTTTGAGTGAAAACTCTTGACATAGATAGCTAGCAAATAAGTTACTATAATTGAGATGGTCAGCTAACGGTAACCAATATATCATCAATGTAGACCAGCAGATAAAACTTCGAAGCCTCAAATATGCACAAACAGGGAGGTGTTGGTGTGTCAACCAAGGGAAATCAGATAAGAACATGCAGGAGAATACCATCATCGCAGAGCCTGTTGAAGCCCATAAAAGGCCTTCTGGAGTTTGCAAACATAGTGAAGATGGGCAACATCTTTAGAGTCTGGTGATTGGCTCATGTGGACAAGTCTCAGATATATCCTTATGCAGAAAAACGTTGTTGACATCAAACTATCTTATATGCTAGTTGAAGGAGATGGAAATGCTCAGAACTAACAAAATAGTAGTATACTTAACCACTGGACTAAAAGTGTCAAACAAATCAATACCCTTCTGTTGAGAGCAACCTTTGGCAACCAGCCTAGCCTTGAATCATTCGACTAAACAATCTACCCAACGCTTTATTTGTAGGCCCATTTGCCGCCATTAATGTGCATATCAGAGAGCTATTGGACAAGCTCCCAGGTGTGGTTATGGCGAAGATCAGAGAGCTCATGCTACATAGTAAACCAATTGGGATCTTGAAGAGCTTATCTAAGAATAGCAGGTTCAAGGTCAGTATTTTGGGAGACAAGGTATGCTACAGGAAAGAGGGTATTTGGACGCGAAGACCTTAGGCCTAATAGTGTCATCTTGTGTCTAGGTCGCCATGTGGTGAGTGTGTAGGGGAGGGGCTCAGTGACAATCGGTGGTGAGGGTGAGGGAGGATGAGGGAGATCAACGAGGTTGCAACGTTTTCACTCAGATGCATGAGGGCAGCTCATGCAATGTCTGATTCTGCTTTCATCAATGAAGTATTTTAAACAATAGATTGTCGCCAGTATGTAAAAACTTTATTTTTGCATTCAAAATATTCTCAACAAGCATCCTCAATTTCTTAAAGACGGTCATTACATCATATTTTCACTTAATCAAATATACCCGAGAAAGCTATCAACAAACAGAACATAATAAAAGAACCCATTTACGCTAGAAACAGGGTAGGGCCCCAAACATCATAAAAAACTTCTTCAAGACTCTCAACTTCATTCAACGACTTCTTAAATAGAGTTTACAACTTTTCCTTTAAAAATCATTACAATTATAAAGAGTTTGTTAAACAATAGGAAGTTCAAATTCATCTAAAATAGTCTGATCTACTTTAAATTCTGGGTGGCCAAATCTCTGATGCCATGTGGAAACTGATGCCTTCTTACCAATGCTTGCCTCCTTTTATTGATCAGCCTGCCTAGTAGGTAACTTGTAAAGTCCATCTTCCACTGACCCTAGAAGAAGAACTTTCCCTGTTGTCTGATCCTTAACATGGCAACAAGAATGTAAGAACCCAAAGGCGACAATATTGGGCTTATAACCACACTATTGCATTGGATATAAATTTCTGCTCATTTTGGAACATGCAAGACATGGTTTAATTTAAAAGTATGAGGATCATGATACATAGTAGATGAATACGTATCCCCTCTTGCCTTGGCAAGGTGACTGCAGGATTAGGTTGCTAATTAGGTTGTGGTGAGGTGGTGAGAGACACCTGCATCCATGTGCCAACTCTCATCAAGGAACTTAAAGCAGAAGCCAACAACACTTGTGCTAACTTGTCTGAATTAAGAAGATGTGCAATGTGTCTACATTGCTTTGCAGCATGCCCTGGCTTGTCAGGGATTTAGCAGATCACCTTGCTTGCTTCCTGAATTTGCCCCTTATTCTTGTTCGACCACCAAATTTTTTGTCTTGTCTCTGTTGCCCATGTAATTTTTTCCTGTGAAGTTCTGAATTTCTAGTTTCTTGATTCTGCACAAGACTAGCTGTAGGGGAGACTCCAATGACTAATCAGTAGGAACTCCAACCTGCAATTGATAAATTAAAAGCAGTCCATAAAGCTCATTTATTAATGAAACAGGTTCTACAAAGTACTAATGGGGGATTTGAAGGCCAGATATTCATTGGGGATCCTATGCAAGACATGCATCACCCTGGGGGGATGAGGGGAAGGGTAGGGGTTTAGACACTCAGCCAAGTAGTAAGATGAAATACTCTGCCTGCACACCTTAAGTCATCTTCCTCAGTCGGTGTGGCAGCAATGGTTAATTGATGTGTTGCCATCTTCACATGCTTAAAATAGTCATCAAGACTTCCTTCACCTTTTCTTAGTTCCTGAAGTTGTGCCTTCAATCTTAATATTTTGGCCCTAGATTAGGCAGCATACACGTTTCCCAAACGTCATATGAAGTCCTAAGTCCAACAACTTGACTATGAACTGATTCTACCAATGAGGACATGACCCAACTCAATAGTCCATGAAACAAATTTTGTGTTCAACTTTTGAGCATTTGCTTCATTTCTCTGGGCAACTTACTGCATCACTAACAACAACCCCCAAAAAAACAAAAATTAGTATTTACGTCCCCAACATTTCATCTATATATAGATGATCACTTAATATTTGAAATTTATAAATAACCACCTGACTTTATAAAGTAATTCAAAACACACACTTGACAGATAAAATATTGAAATACTTAAAAGGCCATTTTAGCTTTAGTATTTAAAAAATTGCAAAACACATTTTTTGAGTTAATTTCTCCACAATCTCACATCTTTCTCTCTCGTGAAAAACTCATTATTTAAGGTACACTTTTTTGAAGTCAAATGGTCTTCTTATATATTTTTAATGTTTTTAAATCATGACAAATGTGTTTTTGAATGATTTTATAAAGTTAAGCAGCTATTTATAATTTTGTAAATGCATTGTCACAGAAAACGTGTACAAGTATTATACGGCGAGAAATTTCTTGGGTATAATACGGTAAAGTTATATATTTCAGAAAAATCTCAATTAATTTTTAAAAAATTTAAAACATATAATAAATCTTGAAAATTATAAAAAAATTTAATAAAAATACAAACATCATAAAAAACACGTATTATATGCACATTATATGAGTTTTTTCATGTTTTTTATTTTTTGGGTTTTGTTTTAAATGCATTTTTTCACGTTTTATATGACTGACTTGTTTTTCATGTTTTATACGTGTTTTTTTTTAATAGAACACGTTTTCTATGGCAATGCTTAAAATGTTAAGCAGATACTTACTTTTATTGAAAAACTAGATAAGAAAGCTACTAACCACAATCCATCTACACAACACCCAAAAAAAAAAAAGTTGCAGCCACACTGTCTTAAGAAATAATGCACGATCATTTCTACTTTACTCATCACAAATTCACAATACACTCATGCACGTGGATGACTCGATGTTATGTCATTTCCTGTGCAATGGTGAAAGAACTCAACCATCTCACGACACACATCATAGCTTGCAGCATGAAATCAGGTGGTTAACAAACAACTTGTTCCGCTCACCACAAGTACATATGTTAGAGGGTGGAGGTCTTGAGTGTGCGGAGTCCAGCGTGCTTCATCTTTTTTAAATAGCAAGTTAGAAATTCATGAGAAAGAAGGGTAAGCCCAAAAACGTAACCTCCTTCTTTCCTTTCAATCTTTTAGCCCTGCCACCTCTATTTCTTGAATGGTTCTTGATACTGCTCATCGATTGGGTCCAGAACGTTGGTGCCAAGTAATAGAGGAGGCCATTTTCTGTGAAGTTCGAATTCACCCTGTCATAAGCCTTTCTCATGTCTTAAGGGCCTTTTTATGCATCCACCGGAAAGCAAAATCATATACACTGTTTTACGAAGCAATGGGCTTGAAGGTTTTCAAATTTCTCGCACTCCGCATACTAATTGAGCTCCATTCACATTTTTTTACCAACTTAAACTTAAAGAGGAAGTCTGGAATACTAAATCAATAAAAAATATTGATTCTGCAACAATTGATAACATGTTCAAGTAGTAATAATAACAATGATGATGATGATGGGGGTAGCGCTGGTGGTTTCCTTGATTAACAAACTCATCTTGTTGTAAGAAAAATGGCTAATGTTTTCACTCGTAGCCATCTTATGACAATGAATGCTACATGAGCTTGGTTAGGGGTTTAGGCTTTTAACTTGAAAGAGATCGACAGTAGTTGTATTTTGACATAACTATTTTTTTAACAAGCAGGTTATATGTTACGGCCCCTACTAAGGATTCGGAACCATGTGTTATGGATTCAAAATGACCAAAAATATCCCTACAATTTCAATGGAAAAACCTTCCTATTATAAGGTTAAAAGTGTAAATCCAAAAAAAGCCAATAAAATTACCAAAAATGCCCCTTTGTTAAAAGGGGGAAATATAAGAAACCCATGTTAATGGCAGAACATGCAAAATGCCTTCTTTTTTTAAACAGCTGCCACTGTACAAGTCAGACTGAATATCATCCAGGTGCACAGCGAACTGCCATGGTTCAAATCCCAACTCCTTGTGCAACCAATGTCACCGACATAGAATCCATAGCCTCGCGAAATTATTCCAAGGAATTTACTGCTGCAACGAAGGTCTGAGCCTGATTCGAACTCATGTGATCGCAGGAAAGTCCAAAAACTTGGTAATCGTGCTACAGAGGCCCAACCATTTTCACGGAGTTTCCAACATGATTATTGAAAGTTAACCATCGAATGGGTTGCACCAAACGGAGACCTGCTCCTTGGGGCAATGCCAAAAATAACTCCTTAAATAAAACTTGATTAAAGCAACCAGGAGGCGTTTGGTAACAGGAACACTGCTAGAACACTGCATTAGCGTTCCATGAATTTTCATGAAACATGAACAGCCAGGCTCCGAGTGTTCCTCATAACACTCGAAGCACTCACTTGATTATTAAACTAAGAAAAAAGAAAACACTAATTGAGAACAGCAGAATTTGATACTGCCCATCCAAATTTAGTCACATTAGAAGGATGGCCTGAAGATTGTCAAGTATTCGGTCCATCAACTAGGTCACAATGAATCAGCCAAAGACGACATGGGAAGCAGCATTCCTTGTATGGCTTTCTATTAAGAAGAGTAGTAAGACAGGAACTCGTACATGTAAAGCATCCTTGTGACACCTGCTGCGCCCAAAAACAATAAGCAACTACTGCTATCAAATATTTAAGAAATTAAACGATGAATGCCTTGACGAATATGGGAAGTAAAGCAAACAATCAGCTGATGTACAACAATCTGATTTCATGATCTACCATTATTTCACTTTTCAGGCCTAATGCATCATTGTGCTGTTGCGGTTTCAACAACAAACAAACCAATCCATGCAGGATCTACCAGAAGCAAGATTCAGCATATTTAAATTAGCAATCAACTCTTCTGTCCTCATCATTCAAGCCATCTACTTCTGGCTTTGCTTCTGTCAGCACCATTGCAGATTTTATCATTCACGAACTGGTAAGTACCTCTCCCCTAAACCCCGCTTTTCTGTAGGCTTTGGCAAATAGTCATTGTGATCATCAGAACCCAAATGAAATTAATTAGTTTCCTATTCTTCGTCACTGCCACTGCTGCTACTATAATAATCAATGTGATCCATTCTGGAGTCACCAAATTCATTTTCAGAATCTTCACTCTCCCAATTATCTCCCAAACCATTGCTGGCACTCCCATCTTCAGTGTCCATGTCATCTTGCACTATTTGTCTCGTTCTGCTCCTGATAGCTCTGCTGTAAGTTCTGTCGTTGGTGGATGTCGAACGGTTACTTCTCTCTCTCCTGGTTGGATTTTTTGGCAGGTTATCATGGTCATCTTCGGAATCAAAATCACTGTTGAGGTCACCATGATCTAACAAGTTAGTTTCATCAGGATCCCATTCATCACCACCTGAAATTTCGCCATTCTCATCACCTCTGTCCCGCCTGTGAACATCAGTACCATATCTTTTTCCTTGTGCACGTCTCCAGTCTCGCCTCTGACCATCTCCCTCATCATCAGAACCGCCACCACGTACAGGAAAAGCTCTTCGGCTTCTACCACCTATATCTTCTTCGTTCCAATACCTTATTCTGCCAACCTCTTCCTTTTCCGCTGCTTCCTCTGCTGCCCATTCTTGATCTGCTGCATCCTCGATTTCAGCAATGAATCTGTCAAGCTCTTCCTGGTCACTGTCTTCAGAAGGTACAACTAATTCATCCTCAGTTTCATCTGCCTGAGATGGATCATGCCTGTCCCCCTGGAAGACATATGGTGTACCTTGTTTTTCATCAATAGCACGGAAAAATGTTGAAGCCACTCGCTGGACACTAGCCATTGCAATTGGATCCTCTGGGTTTACTCCCATCTGCCGAAGTTGCTGCTCCAGCTTCTTTATGTTTAATTTCTGAGAATCAAGAGCCTGCTCAAATCTGGCCTTAAAAAGTGCCTGCAGAAAAACAGCTTGATGTCATACAATCAGTAACTTTCTGCATATGGCACTGTGAAGCTCAAGGAAAAATCCACCAATTCTAAGAGCAAGCGTTATTGTGTCATGGCATGGCAAGTCAAGCAATATTTTCACCAGCTACTGACCGACTCACATGAATAACTGAAACCATTTTGCTGTCTAAGAAATGAGAATGGAAAACGGGAGCATCAATATGACAAGGTCACCAGGCCGCTGCAACTATTTTTCATTAGGCAAAACTACAATGAGAACGTCAACAAACAGCAGCATTAATGCCAACATGATGAAAGTAGTTTTGATGCAAAGAAAGGTAAACGAGATAAGGGAAAGACCTACTATTGGGCACAAATGTCAGCTAATACACATGAAATGTCCAGCCTTATCCATGATATCCATTGAGAGACAGAAAACAGAATGGAATTTATTAGTTTTCTTGCTTCTCTATTCACATGGCACTACTATAAGCACAAAAAGCCATAATGCCTAATTGAATTGAAAATCAAAATAGCCCCATTTTTTATTATAAATAGGTCTTATATTTTGAGTCTCCATCAAAAGATATTATGCACTTCCAAAAGTAAACTTGACTTTTGGACATCCAATGCAGCCAAATCAAGCTACAACACCCTATATAGACATGCATCCTTCTGGAGAATACTGGCAGAAGATAGAAACTGCAAGAAAGTGACGTGGAGATGTGTATTAGAACAACAGAGACATGATTCCCAGATAATACATGTCCCTTGCTAACTTATCTCTCTTTAGGATTGGATACCTTGAACATCAAAGCAACAAAATATACAAATGATTTACGCACATACCTTCCTCTTGGTAAGTGTGTTTATAGGTATTAAATTCTTTGGTTGCCGATAGTTCCTGCCTCTGAACATGATGATTGTCTTGACATCATGTACATTGACCACAATACCTCCGCTTAACCTTGCAAGCATTGTTGCCATCTCTTTAATTTTCTCCTTGGGAAAGTTATCACAGCATACTTGAACAGTTTCATGAAACTTCCAGTGAAGATGCATATTCTGGACTACACCACCAAAGACTCCTCGAACACCAACAGGCACATAATTTCTGTTTCTGAAGCCAATTTTTTTGTATGCTTGAAGTTGTTCAGGTGTCAACAATTCAGGATCATGCCGAGGAGGAGGCAGCTCAGGAAGCTCATACTTCTTTAGTTTCTGTAGAAGTAGAGCCACCTTCTTCTTAGCCTGTACAATAGCACAATTTAGAGGAAAGACAAGACATATCTCAGTTATAAAAATCATAACAGGCACAAAATAGTTTAAGGTAGAATATGCACTCCATGTTGAACAAGTGAGAAACATGAAGCGAGACATTACATAGAATAGAGGCAGAAAGGCAAAACCAATGATAACTGTTAAGGACAATTAAACTTAGGAACTTAGGATACCATTTTGAAATTTCAATTTGTTCGCCCGTGCTGAATTTGATTAATTCTGATTTGCAATGCTCACACACACAGATATATAGATTACCTTTATGGATGCAAAGGTTAGGATACTGTATTGAGATTTCAATTTTTTTGACATACTGAATTTTCCGTGTTCACTGTGCGTAGACACAAATGCACACATCACACACACACATAAACATACAGAACTACAAAAATGCTAAAAAGCCCAAAAAATGGACATATTACATCAGTAACAAATCATATAAAAATTGCAATGTTTTCACATTTACATCATGATTCTAAGCACGAGTAACCCAATATGCTAATGCAACTAGTAGCATCCAAACTTAAACTGACAACCTATATCACATGGATGATGAATGCAGGGTCTGCATGCCAGCACATTTCAAAAAAACTTGTGTCTGGAAGGCATAAATCTCTAACCCTTAACCTAACTCAGCCGTGCATCACCTCTACCTGCCACAGGCAGGTACATCCTCCTCCTCCTCTTCCTGCCCACCTTCCGCTTCCTCTTTCTCTTTTTTCTTCTTCCTCCTTCACTCTTCTTCCTTCCTCCTCCTCCTCCTTTCCTTTTCCTTATTTTCTCTTCTTCTTCCTCTTCCTTCCCCTCTGCATGCTGGCACATTTCAAAGAAACTTGTGTCTGGAAGGCATAAATCTCTAACCCTTAATCTAGTTCAGCCGTGCATCACCTCTACCTGCCACAGGCAGGTACATCCTCCTCCTCTTCCTCCCCACCTTCCGCTTCCTCTTTCTCTTTTTTCTTCTTCCTCCTTCACTCTTCTTCCTTCCTCCTCCTCCTTTCCTTTTTCTTATTTTCAATTCTTCTTCCTCTTCCTTCCCCTCCTCCTTTTTTCTTCTTTTTTATGGTGAAGCTGAGGATGCATCCAATGTGACTGAGCTGACAACAATTGGATAACAAGACTGAAACAACTTTCTAGTTTATAGGCAGTAGCATCTTTAATGGAACTGGACGACTGGTTCTTGGTTTTTCCTTTTTTTTGGGTTTGAACTTTGAAACATGTTCGCATCACCAGTTGGTCACATAACTTTTTTGTTAAAAAGTCCTTTTCAGGACAACAAATTATGGAGGCAGCTGTTCTGAAAATGAGAACCCTGTGAAAATCTCTCTCTCAAAAGAAAAAAAAAAAAAAAATCTGAAAATCACTGTTGGTATTACCTATGGTGAGGACTGAGGACCAACATGAGATATCTTATAAGCATCACTAACAGATAGACAACAGGATTTGAGAGTTGAAAATAGCACCTAATGAAAAACTTTTGCATGGAAATCTCCTAAAGTTGAGCTTTTGGCAGCTTCTTTATAACACAAACTATCCATGTTCTACAAGAATCGTGGACATGCCAAATGTAGTAATTCTCACACCTCCTCTTTTAGGAGAAATTACATGGCACAAAAACTTAGTTGAGAAGATGACCTAACATGTACTTTCTTTTACCAGTGAAGAATTGAGGTTGCACTTAAACTACAGAATGATACACAAGCTAACATTATAAACTCAAAAACTTAAAAATATATTTTAACAAAATAATGACATTATAAAGTTTTCACTCATTTTCTTAAAGGAAATCGATAAAAATTCAAAATAATTATTAAAATGCTAACACAAACCTATATTAACAAATGATTATTTGAAAATTTTCAAAAAAAAAAAGTGATATTTTTGCAGTACTTACATTGTGCTGATATTTTCAAAGTTTCACAACATTTTCCCTTTCTCATTTCCTTTGCTTTGAAGCTTTCATTATGGTATTTTGAAAATATTGCAGATACTTGTGAGTTGTGACTCTGATACATATTTACATACACGCATATGTTTGTGTATAGGGAAATGCTTAGATCTTGAGTAATACATGTTTGAGACTAGCCAATTACTTTCAACATATCTCATTCTACTGAATGCTTCCTCCTTAGCATCTAATGAAGAGTATACGTACATACATACATTTATGTAACTTAACAAATAGTTGATATATTGATAAAAAACATGCATGCAAACATTCATATTAAAAGGTTATAAGGGAAAACAAACAACATAATCCACCAAATAAAAAAAATGTCAAAAAAAAAACAGGATTGAAAGAAGCAAAAGTTAATAGAACCGAGAATGAAAAAGTCACAAGGTAAAATGACTGCACTAAACCTGGCTTTGACCATGTGACTCTGGTACTGGTGCAGCTATCCTTCATATATGCCTATGTGTCACAGTAAGTCATAATTTATGCTCCTCAGTTAAAGATATTTCCTTTTCTTCAAGAAAAATCAATTTTTTGCTAAACTTTAAAGTGAATATTCCCAGATCATTAGCAACATGTTTTGCTAATTGAAATCAACATTCCAGTCACAGGCTCTGCATCTATAAATCGACCTGGAGATGCTATATGAGGGTGACACATGGCATGGGAGAATTGAAGTAACATAAACTCTTCAAAAAGGTTGCTGCACCTAAGTAGTGTTGGGAGCAGTTTGGTGCGGCTTGGATGCAGCTCGGCTGCGGCAATAAGCAAATTATTTTCTTTTCCAATGAATCATTGATAAAAACATAGTTTGTTAATCATTTTGTTATTTTATTACTTGTAAACAATTTAGTTCTGGTTTTATTGTTTGTAGCCATTTTTACTTTTTATATATATACATATATATATATATAGTTATATTTATATTTATATATTTATTTATTGATTTATTTATTTATTATCGTCACAGCACGCACCCACACTCACATGCACACCAGCACCTATGTAACTATAAATGTGACTATAATAGTCACTAAAGAAGAATATGATATAAAAAAGCACTAAGGCCACTTGAAAAGATATTTAATCTTATTGAAAGAATGCTCAATGGCTGTGTAAAACAGCATACTTAATACAAGAGATTGCTAAAATATATATACAAGAGGCAAGAAAGAAGAAGAGGCTAAAGAAGAGAGGTTCTAGCCGTTGGGAGTTCCAACGGCTCTTTTGTGAGCCGTTGGAACCTCCAATGGTTAGAATGAGGAGGTCAAAAAGAAAAGAAAAGAAAATAAAATAAAATAAAATGTAAAAGAAAATAAAAAGAAAATAAAATGTAAAAGAAAATAAAATGTAAAATACCTAAGCTAAAAACCTAGTTACAATATCAATATGAGATCTTATTTCTTAACACCCTCCCTTAAACTTACGGTGCTATCACCGAAAGTTTATCTAAAAGAAAGTTGAATTTGGGAGAACATAGAGGCTTGGTGAAGAAGTCAGCCAGTTGGAACTCGGAGGAAACATATGGGAGCTTGATAGTCTTCTTCAAAAATTCTTCACGAACATAGTGACAATCCATCTCTATATGTTTTGTTCGTTCATGGAATGTTTGATTCTTGACAATGTAAATAGAACTCTTGTTGTCGCAGAACAAATCAGTGGGTTCTTCAATTCTTGTTCTCATATCAAGAAGCATTTGACGAAGCCAGACAATTTTCATAGTTGTAGTAACCATGGCTCGATATTCAGCTTCAGTAGAGGATAGGGAGACTTTCTGTTGCTTCTTGCACTTCCATGAGATGAGTGATTCCCCTAAAAAAACACAAAAACCAGTAGTTGAGTGTATATCATTTGGATCTTCTCTCCAATCAGCATCAATATAAACAATCAAGTTTAAGGAGGAAGAAGAAGACATAAATACTCCCTTATTTATTGTTCCCTTAATGTATCTAATGATACGAAGAACTGCTCCCATATGAACGGTTGATGGAGCATGTTGAAATTGACTCACAGTATGAACTGCATGAGCAATATCAGGCCGAGTGATGCTAAGATACATTAAGGAGCCCACAAGTTGTCGGTAAGTAGTGGGATTGGTAAGAGGAACTCCATCATCAATCTTCATTTTGTTTCCTACTGCTTCAGGAGTTTCTGTGACCTTATCATCTGTTATGTCTGATTTAGCAATGATCTCTGCAGCAAACTTAGTTTGTGACAAAAAATATCCTCTAGTAGAATATGCAACCTCAATACCCAAGAAATATGTTAGAAAACCTAAATCTTTCATTTCAAAAGTTTTCTGTAGTAATCTCTTACATTCTTTAATACCTTCCTTATCACTACCTGTAATGATCATGTCGTCAACATACAGTAGGAGGATTATGATACCTACAGTAGTATTCTTAAAAAACAAGGCAGTGTCAGTTAAACATGAATGAAATCCATAGTCAGAAATAAAAGAGTTAAAACGGTCAAACCAAGTTTTAGGAGCTTGTTTGAGGCCATAAAGAGCCTTCTTAAGTCTAAGAACTTTTCCTTGTGGAATAGACAAACCAGGTGGTATTTCCATATAAACTTCTTCCATAAGATCTCCATTTAAAAAGGCATTTTTAACATCCATTTGATAGATGTTCCAGTTTTTAATGGATGCTAAAGCAATAAGAGTCCTAACAGTAGTCATTCTAGCTACAGGGGCAAAAGTTTCCTCATAGTCAATACCATACTCTTGTGTATAACCTTTTGCAACAAGTCTCGCCTTATATCTTTCTAGAGATCCATCACTTCTAGTCTTCACCTTGTAAACTCACTTGCATCCAATAGTCTTTTTTCTTATAGGTAAGTCTTGTATTTCCCAAGTTTGGGGTTTTTTCAAGGCATCTAATTCTTCTAACATGGCATTCTTCCATTCAATATATTTGGAGGCTTCATTAAAAGTAGAAGGTTCAAAATGAGAGTGAATGACATTAATTCTAGCTCTATGAGTTGGGGTAAAAGTCTCAAATGACACAAACCTATTGGGTTGTCTTACATTTCTAGTGGATCTTCTAAGGTTTTCTTCACTTTGTGGAGTTGGTTGGAAATCAATAGTCTCATGATGTTCTCCTAAACCAACATCATGTTGCCGGTTTCTTCTATGATATGTGATTATATCCTTGGCTACTCCACTATCATTATCATCAATGTTACTATCATCAACATCATGCATTTCATCATCACATTGAGAGAGATACTTAAATAAAAAGGAATAGTCATTGTTGTATTGTGATTCTCCACAAGTTTTGAATCAATTTTCGTCTTCACAAAACTTTACATTTCTTGAAACTATGATCTTGTCTTTGACTGGGTCATAACATTTATAGCCTTTTTGTGTTTCAGAATAACCAATGAAAACACACTCAATAACTTTTGAACTTAGTTTATCAGCCTTGTCATTAAGAACAAAACATTTGCAACCAAAAAACACGAAGCCTTTTGAAATCAGGTTCATATTTGAATAATTTTTCAAAAGGGGTTGTATTATTTAAAGCTTTTGAATGCATTCTGTTTATGAGATATACAGAGGCTAAAGCTGTTTCCGCCCAAAAGTTTTTAGGCACATTTTTGGCAATAAGAAGAGTTCTAGTTGTTTCAATTATGTGCCTATGTTTTCTTTCAGAAAGTCCATTTTGTTGAGGTGTTCTTGAACAAGATTTTTGATGGACTATTCTATAGTTTTCTAAATATCTTTTGAACTCATTTGAAATGTATTCTCCTCCAGAATCAGTCCTTAGAATTTTTAATTTAGCATTAAACTGTGTTTGAACTAAGTTGTGAAAATTTTTTAACATGTCAAAAACCTCATATTTGTATCTTAAGAAATATATCCAACAATATCTAGTGAAATCATCAACAAATATTACATAATATGATAGCCCTCCTTTTGATACGATAGGAGAGGGTCCCCACACATCGGAATGAACAAGCTCAAAAGGAAAAGAGGCAAAGAAACTTCTTTGTCCAAAAGATAAGGATTTCATTTTTCCATGTATACAATCATTACATTTGAAATTCTCAATACAAACGTCCTTGGTAGGACTCATCATAGACAACTTTTTAATGTTTGGATGACCTAATCTTTGATGCCAAACATTGATATCCACATTTTTCACATAGTGACAAAACTTTTCCTTGGGGATACATAAATTGTCCATGTAGTAAAGGTCTCCTTTTCTAAAACCTTCCCCAATCAATCTCCCGGTTTGGTGATCCTGTACCAAACATTTATTTGATGAGAAAACAATGTCAAAACCAAGATCTGAAATTTGAGATACGGAAATTAAGTTAAGATTAAGTCTAGGAACATAACTAACTTTTGGAATAAAAAACTTTTGTTTTCCAAATTCCTTTTCAAAATCCCCAATCCCTTTAACATTCAAAGATGTTCCATCGGCGGTAACTACATTGGATTCTTTTCTTGCTTGTTCAAAATTGGTCAAAACTGATATATTTGGTGTCATATGAAAAGATGCACCGGAATCTAAAAGCCAAGGAAACATACCGAGAGTGTTGGAGGTGATGTCGTTGTTGCTAGTGCTCCGGGATTCGACTCCTTAATCATAGATTAAAGCACCGATATGATTTGATTCAATGTTGTGGAGATTGATGAAAGATCACATCCTTCATTTGCAACATTTGCAACCTTTCTTTGGTCAAATTGTCTATTGTTGTATTGCCCACCTTGTGAGTATGAAGTTCCACTTCCACGGTTGTGTTGCCCTCCTTGAGGATATGAAGCTCCTCCTTTGAAAAGATTTCCTCCATAGTTTCGTGGTTGTCCTTCATTGTTATTCAACTTTGGACAACTAGGTCTAATGTGACCCGGTTCATGACAAAAGTGACAAATAACCTTAAATTCCCCTCTATTTTGGTTTTTAAAGTGAGGAGGTCTAAAGGATTTGATGTTGTTCCCGGGTCTAAAAGCGGCTAAAACTTTTTCTTCTTCTTGTTTGGAAATAAGAACACTATCCAATTCTTTAGATAATTTCATTCTAGTTTCTTCACCGCTTAACTTCGTAAGAAGTTCATGAATGGGTGGAGGAGAGGCTAAAGAAAGTAGGGCTGACCTAATTTGTTCAAATTCGGGTCGTAAACCTTGAAGAAATTGAAAAAACCTAAATTCATCGACTTCTTCTCTTCTAATCTCATGACACTTACAATCCAATCCTAGTTTGGGATTAAGTTGATCCAATTCATTCCATACACTAGAGATTTCCATAAAATAATCTCTAACATTATTCTCACCTTGTTTGATACTTTGAGCTTTTTGAATCAAGAGATATTTTCGGGCCATATCTTTTTGGGTAAACATTCCCTTGAGATATTCCCAAACTTCACTTGCTCTTTCATAATACATGAGATTTTGGGCAATTCTAGGTTCTATACTTCCGTAAATCCATTCTTTAATTCTAGAGTTTTTGGCTTCCCAATCATCTAACTTTTTGTAGTATTCATCCATGGCATTTCGTCTCTCTACTTCATTCAAGTCTTTCTCAATTCCATTTTCAATTTTGGTCAATTTGAGAGAAGGAGGGGTAGACGTACCTCTTATGAAGCCCCATAAATATTTCCCTTTGATATGCATTTCCAAGCATTTTGCCCATAGAGTGTAGTTGGTTCCAACAAGCTTGTACGGAGCATGATAACTTCCTCCTTCGATCGAGACTTTGAAGTCCTCCATAAGAGCAAGATTTTAAGTAACAATCTCCAAGAGAAACAAAGATGAAGTCCTTCTAGAAATTTCACCAAACAGTTGGTGAGCAGCAACAAAAAGATCTTCAAGAAATGACGATCAGCAACAATAGCCTCGTCTGAAATTTTTCTTCAAAAGTCCAGTAGCATAAACAGCAAAAAAACAGCTTCTAAAACTCTCCAACATGCAGCCCAATGGCTCTGATACCATATAAATGTGACTATAATAGTCACTAAAGAAGAATATGATATAAAAAGGCACTAAAGCCACTTGAAAAGATATTTAATCTTATTGAAAGAATGCTCAATGGCTGTGTAAAACAGCATACTTAATACAAGAGATTGCTAAAATATATATACAAGAGGCAAGAAAGAAGAAGAGGCTAAAGAAGAGAGGTTCTAGCCGTTGGGAGTTCCAACGGCTCTTTTGTGAGCCGTTGGAACCTCCAACGGTTAGAATGAGGAGGTCAAAAAGAAAAGAAAAGAAAATAAAATAAAATAAAATAAAATAAAATAAAATAAAATGTAAAAGAAAAGAAAAAGAAAATAAAATGTAAAAGAAAATAAAATGTAAAATACCTAAGCTAAAAACCTAGTTACAATATCAATATGAGATCTTATTTCTTAACAGTAACATAGGAATTGAATTGCAACAGAAGCAGAAGACCATCTCCCAATTGATCCATGTCAAAAGTAGCTATTGATTTGTGCTAGCAGGTGAGTTTTTCTTAGCCAATAGACATGAAAAGTTCTAAACTATTACAAGGATGCTTCAATCTACAGTGTACAACAAGCAAGTTTCAATCTACAGTGTACAACAAGATGTAGGCATGAGTAGTTCTCAAGTGGAACTGCGGTTAGATCTGTCGTCACAAATTTTGCTCTTCTCCTTTTTACTAAATATTAAACTCCTCTTCTCCTTGTTGTCAAATATTTATATGATGTTAAAATTGCCAGAAATTCATTGCCTAATCATGATTTCCTAGTGCTTACGGGGAACTTCGCAAGAATTAAACACACCATCATGTTTCAGTTTGCAGCTATGTCACATAGGTAATAAGTGAAGGTACGGGTGCAGACACCAGTGCACATGTACACACTGGCGGACAACTTATAACGATGTTTGTCCCGAATATATATATATATATATATATATATATATATATATATATATATATATATATATATATATATATATATATATATATATATATATATATATATATATATATATATATATATATATATACACAAAAATATAGATTAATCAACAAAATATACAAAAAAATGAGTCTGCTGTTACGATTTGAGTTTGCCAGCATACACAATTAACACAAGAACACAATAGAGAGAAGGGGAGGAGGAAAGCACATAATGTGTAACGTTGTTCAGTGAAACTTCACCTATGTCCATGATAATCTCATGCACTCTCACTCAACCAGCACCGAGAGTGGTGGTGTTCTTATCATAATCACTTAGGTTGTTATATTTTACATATCCAAGACATTTATTTACGATTTTGTTCAAGCTAAATTTGTGGAGGTTGCTGATTTTCTTAACTTCCTTATCTTCAACTTTCTTAATCTTGATTCTCAATCTTATAGTCAACCATTTTGGATTGACCTTCCTTTCGGCCATCTGCTGCCAAGGTGCTACGAGACAGTACGATGCCCTTCTATGAGTATCCAAGGGACATAGATGGCAGTATATCTTGCATGGTTAGAATGCTTAAAATTCTTCTTGAAACCAAAGTTTTCACATCTACATTTTTTTCCCTTACTCTGAAATGTGTCATTGCAACAAATAAGCCACATATATTTGTGTATTTGATTTCCAAAAAAAGGATGGTTTGCTCTTCATTCAGATAATCAACTCTAACTTAATCAATCTCTTAAATAAGTAATTTTACAGTTTTTACCAAAAGCCTGGACATAAAGATATACAACTGCAGTATGGAATCAAACCTGAAACGTAAGATTCTGGTTCTAAAGTTGGACAATGACAAAACATGGGACAAGTATGCACTCAAATGAAATACCACCTGAAAAAATTAAAATCACTTCACAGGAGATAAGAGGTTCACACAAACATAAAAGTAGTGAAAACTCATCGAGCATAAGACTTGCCCCTCAAATAGCTCACACAAGAAACCCGAAAAGAAATATGAGTGTCCGGATTTAAAAGAATAAAAAGGGCTACAAGAGCCTCTCAAGAAGAGACAAGACCTCAATATAAACAGATGAGATAAGCTACCTCACTCAGTCAGTTATTGGCAGAGAAAAACAAGAAACAAAAAATAAAGGAAAAGATTAAGCAGCTGAAAGAAGTACCAATAAATATACATACATATATGTCAATTACTGATACTACATATATACAACATGTGCACACTGCACATATATAGATATATATGATATATCTTAAAATACACACACTCAAACATGGGTATATGCACTTATAAGAGACTACACAAATTTAACATGCACACCATAAGTGAGAGAAAAAAGTGATGCAGCTTAGTAAAATAATATCAAATGAACAGATTTTATAAGTATGCATCAAGCAACGGCCAAAAACATCTGAAACATTTTGAAAATAGTCATAGCATTGCCAATCTGAAGCTTCCCCATAAATAACTGAGCATTCTTCTAATAGTTTCAAATATCATATTCATAAAAAATATATAACACAATATTTTTGTGCAAATATTATGATATCTATGAGACTATGTCAGATTTTTCTTAAAAAATCTTTTTTATACATCATACCCTTTCGCCATGATTATGTCAGATTTTTCTTAACAAATCTTTTTTATCTTTTGCCATGATTATCTGTTGTATGTTTCAGAAACCTTTTAACCATTTTGTAGTTTTTACAACAAAAGTACTAATGGACATGTTATAACCATACATTTTTTGAAAATGTTTATACATTTATCATTTTAATATTTTCCCACATTTTCATGAGATTTTACTAAGAAACCATTGTTTGGAAAAAAAAAACACTCCAGATAGAAAAACTTTAGTAGACTTCTGAGATTGATATTGATGCCTACTGATCAAATAATGAAAACAATGCAAAGAAGAATAACTGCTAAACAAAATATTGTTAAATGGAATCTGAAAATGATCATTACCTAAGAACCCAAAAGTAGCACTTTCATGGAAAGCTGTCTTGATAGTTGATACAGAATCATCTATTGTGTATGTAAAAGCAATCACAACCTTTGACAAAGGCATCAATTGCAGGAATTTCCTAGTCCATGATTTCGGATAACAGTAGAAGAATGGGGGTTGCTGACAACAAGTTTAATTAAGTTGGCGAATTATGGCAGCTGAAAATCTCAAACAAGAACAAGACGTACTATCTAGGTGCTACAAGTGACTACCACAACATTATTATATCACTTTCTGAAGTCCCACTAGGCAATTCAGCCATTCTAATATGTTCCTTAAAGAATTTTCAGATATTGACCTTGGATCAGATGTTTCATAATGTGCAAATGTCATTTATCTAAGTAAAAATCCTCCACGACCACATTGTGAGACCAAAATCACGATGTAAAAAATTATATATCTTTCTGTACCGAATCAAACATAAAGATAGACACTTTACCAGCAGTGATATTCACAATAATCTCATCACATAAATAATTGCAGAAACTAAGGTATCTGACCAAAACAATCAAAATATGTGGAACTGAAGCTAGATTGATTGACGAAAAAAGAACCTTGAAGCAAATTCAATGCCAATTTCTAAGTCCAGTCACCCAAAACCACATTTTGACAATATACAAAAAAGTGAACCTAAAACTATACAATTTATTTATATTCCAATTCTAATACAAAAAATAAAAAAGGAACTTAGCACTCCACAAATGGTTCATATTTCAATCTGTTTAGCTATGTCAATAGTACATGTTTTGTTTCATTCACGGGGTCAAAAGAAACTAAAAGGAATGCCTGCAATGCATAAACTACGAAATCCTATTTATAACCAAAGATAACCAGAAGAAGGAAAAGGGGAAGGCCGGAAGGGGGATGCAGGCAAACAGAGATGGAAGAGTCTTACTCTCCGGAGGTTATAAATGAGCCTCTCCTCATCGGTCATCAGCTTCTTTCGGAGTTTCTTGGCACGCCTGATCTCCCGAAGAGTTTTTCCCGTCTCCCTCCTCATCCTCTTCTCCACTTTGCTCCTCATGCTCCGTCCTTTCGTCGACATCAGCCGACCCTGAAGAAACCATGGATGAAGCCTCAAATGCCCAGTTGAAGCAGAACCAGCAGGATGTGGAGGTGGAGGACACCCATCATCACCACCCACCATTCGTATTGAGCGGCGGCCGAAACCATTCACTTGTGCAGCAACAACACTGTTCGCTACCCAACTCCTAAATGACAACCAACAATGCAGAAAACAGGAAGATCAGAATAAAAGGAGAAGGAACAAAATGATTCCCTATTTTTTCTTCAAAGAGCTCATGGATGAAAAGTCACCTGCTACTGTTGAGAGAAGAGATGCTTCTAATACGGCGGAGAGCGTGGATGCTCCTGAGCACCCACATGCTCTTTCTTCTTCTTCTTCTCAACTTTGGTCTTCAAACGCCTTCTACGCTTTCGACAGAAAGAAGGCACGCATTGCGCGGTTGAATGCGTCAACAACGAAGATTAGAGACGCTCTTTCGTATCCCATGCGATCTCCTCTTTGTCACTGAGAGTAAGCACCTCAAACGTTAAATATCGACACCCCCTAAAATAACATGATACATTGGCAAAAAAGTCTTTTCTAGTTAATTTTTTTTTCATGGAATATCATTAGAAAGCATAAAAACTTAATTAGCACTTTCATATTTTTTAAAAAAAAAAGTGACCTCATAGATGTGCCAAAATCAAACCCAGTCCCTGATGTCCAAAAACGTTTGTGTGACCTTCCAAATTATGTTAAACAAAACGACAATTAGGTTCAAAACGTTTCTATAACTGAATTATGAATTATGTCTGATTTAAGGGCCTGACTTGATTAGCCAAGGTGAAAATCAAGTTTTCATTTGGCATTCAAACATTATAAATCAAATTTTGAGCTATGCACCTATATATAAAACTTCATTTTCAAAAAATTCAGCTTTATCATCCAAACGCGAATGTATGAAGTATATATATATATACACACGCCTTAAAAAGTGGTATAATTATCTTTATACCTCTTCAAAGGTGACTAGTAGACGCATTTGCAATTTGGAGAACAAGTAAAAAGATACACATAAATTTGGTGAACAATATGAAACAAATTTTAGAAATAACAACAATAATAAAACGAAACAAAGGACACTTAAAAAAGTAAAAGCTTCAATGTCAAGGAAAGAACTAAAACATATATCTTCAAGTTAGGTTTCATCCCTTGAATTGGCTATATTAGCCTCTGGTACCTTTTCCAAGTCCCGTAATAGTTCAACAAAATTACCTTTGAAATGGAAAATAAGAGGAGAAGGGCAGAAGGCACTGACCCCTCCTTTTTTGTCGCTCATAAGAATTTTCCCAACTTTGTAAGCTGAGGGTTATGGATAGAGAGAATGAGCATGATGAGAGACGAAACATAAGCGAGAACCTTAGCTGGAGAAGAAATAGATTCTTTGGCGGCAGAGGAGAGCATAAGGAAGAACCATCACGATTCGCAACCCATGTTGAGGAAAGCAGATTTTCTAGTGGAGGAGGAGCTCAGGATTCCCAACCGTGAATAGAGAAAACTGATTTCTCATCAAAGGAAGAGCAAATAGCATACCGGCAATGAGTCGTCCGACGCCGACGAGCAGCGGCTGATGACAGTGGGGGCGGAAGGATAGAGGCGGCTGCCGTTGCTCCGCCGCTGCGAACGAAGGGGGCGACCCGAGTGACCTTCGAAACTGAAAGGAGAGCATAAGACCGAAGGCGCAATGGAAGGGCATCGCGTCATTTTTCAATTTTCTTGAGGCAATCGGGTGATTTTCGGCCGGAGTCTAAACACGCGCCACCCGGTGGATTCTGCTCGATGAATCAAATCGCCGGCATTGCAGATCTGGATTTACAAAAAATTTGTTTAGATGCTTAAAGGTTTACTTTTTAATGCCAAACCAAACTCTTTTGGTGCTACAATTGAATCTTCCCTATTAGGTTGTAACAACACAACCCATTCTCAAACTCTGGCTCTTGATTTGATAGATTTTAATCTGCTCCTAGTAGTTTTGGTTTCAAAACTAGCAATCAACACAATTAATTACTATAACAACCCTTTTTATAAACTTTTAATATTTCTCATCATTTTCAATATCATATTAAACTTCCTAGGTGTTACAATCCATCCCATTAGGGCTTGTTTGGTAGAAGGGAAATGGAAGGAAAGAGAGAGATTGAACAATCTCTATTTTGTTTAGTTAGCTAATTAGAAAGAAGGAAAAAAAAGAGAAATGAGCAAAGCGTGTTTGGCTGCCAGAAGAGGGAAAGGAAAAAAAAAAAAAAAAAAAAAGAAAATGAGGGATTGTATAGTGTTAATCTCTTCTCTCCCAAATCAGACAGATTGGGAAAGAAATGAAAGAAAGCCAAGTGAAAGTCTTTTTATTCCCACACTACCCCCTTATTTTTCTTTCCCTTCTTTTTAAATCTATGTGTTATTTAGTCTTTTTTTTTCTTTCCTTTCCTTTTTTATTCAAACAAACTTTTTAATCAATTATTTTCTTTTTTTTTTTTCAGTCCATTTCTTTTCTTTCCATTTCTTTTCTCTTCCCTTTCCTTCCCCCCCCCCCCCCTTTCTTTCCCTCCAACCAAGCAAAGCGTTAAAGCACACAAGTCAGCGCATGTAGGACTCCATTATCAAGTGTTAATCTGTGCTTTGAAACCACTGTAACAATCCGATCCCCTTTGAGGCTCGAAACTCTTGGTCCGGCAAATCCCAATTCATTTCTAACATTTTTGGTTTTGACAAAAAAAAAAAAAACCAGAAACCAATACAACTAACTAGTTTTACAATTCCTTAAATAAGTTCTTTAAAATTTCTCACAATCTTCACTACTAAGCTAAACTTTTGACTATAGATAGGGTGGTTCTTGCACAATCTACCAAGGCGAAAATTTCAAGTTTTGCAATCTCAAGTTGGGTTTGTTCTCATTGAAGTGCAACAGATCCCGTGTTTGTTTTTTCAAGGATTGTTAGATTAAAAAAAATTGTATGGTTTTAAGGTTAAAACTTAAAAAGTTTTATTCATCACATTTAATTTAACAAAAATAATATATTGTCGTTTTTTCGCATTCTAATCTTTCATCCATCAAGGGCAGCATGTTCTTTCAATGCAATCAATATACAAAGCAACGAGAATGCATTGTGAAGCTGCCGACAATGCTATCAAATGAAAACCATATCAAATCAAACTGAAGCAACGAACTGCAAACACCACCCATTCCAGAAGACCAAACAACCATCACATTGAAGAGAGAGCAACACAATAGGGCTTCCCCCTTTACAGTGAAACGAAAACCACAAACACCCAACTATACTGGAAATGATATTCATAGACTCAAAATCGCCTGGGTTGAGAAGAAGAGGGCGGTGACCTTTTGCTTGGAACAAAAGAAAGGGACGTGGGCAGGATGTCAACAGCAGGTTCAAATTGGATGTACCCTCAATCATATATACTTTTTTGGATATTCACATATTCAGATTCAATTTCGTATTTGAATATGAACAAATAAAAGTAATATCTGAATATGAATCTAAATTATGATTTCAAAATCCGAATCCATATCTAAAATTCATTGATGAATCAAATTGAAGACTTACAACACCCCACCCAATCTGACCAGTTGCATTACCCATCACTTGGAGAGGGATGGAGAGAGAAAGAGAGCTCCAACAAAATGAGAGCTAGAGGATGTTACCGAAGAAAACAAAGGGAGAGAGAGGATAAAACATCCATTCAAATCTGATGGAACTGGGGGGAAACTTGTGTCCGAAGAGAGAGCGGGCCGGCTGTGGAAGTGGATGTAGGGAAAAAGGTTTCATGGCTGAGAAAAGGTCAGAAACCCGAACCAAGTGGTCGGGGGAAGAAGCTTGTTTTGGAAGAAAGGGACGGCGCGGGGGGAAGGGACAGAGAGTGTGGGGGAGAAGTTTTTTCCCTCCATTTTTCTCAGAAGTTGTGGGGCATGAGGCTGCCCCAGCTGACCCCACAAAGTGGTTTGGAGTAAGAGGTTCGGCCAGAGGGGTCTGAACACGTCACCCTCGACCTCCCGCCGAGCCTCTCCCCCAACGGCTACCCCTTACTGCTACAGACCACGAAGCCGTGGCGGCACCTCTCCCATCGCCCCTCCTGGCTTCGACTCTGACACTGTGATTGGCGACTACAAGTCTACAACCCTCTACGCGCACTATAAAAGGAAGCAACACATCTGGGCATTCGTTCATTCATTTCATTTCATTTATTCCCGGGTAGCTCGCTGCCTAGTCTTACCGCATTGGACTCGTGAAGTTTTCTTTCAGATGAAGAAATGGCAAGGTATCGGTGTATTTCTCAGTGGAAAGTTCCTCTCCCTCTTCTTCATGCTGTTAACGTTCTTGTTATTATTTCCTTTTCGGTTGTTCTGGTAACTCCTCGGGTTGCCTCCCTTCCTGTTTTGGTGCTTTTCAGTACTCTGCCCGATTTGTCGGTGGAGGAAAACGTTTATATGATAGTGGGGTTTGCTTTTTTCTGGGTGGTCTGCGAAATGTGAAATAATGAAGTACCATGGTCCGCAGACATGGGAAAATAGTAAGATGGTGCTACTTTTTATTGGTAGGTTGTTTGAATGATAATGAGGTGTTCTGTTGTTCACAAGGTGTTTTTCGCGGTTGCTTTGGCTAGGGAAACATGTGTTGGGCCGTGGTTGCGTTTTAGCTGTATTCTCATTTCACTCGGATGTAGCCACTGGGACAGAAGGGGGGGGGGGTTGCTTGGTTTGTTTGCGCGTCAGGTCATAGTGCAAATACCATCTCGTCGCTTTCATCCTGGGATGTGGCTATTAATGGGATAATTGTGCTAAAGATGTGGAGTGGTGAAACGACAAGAATTCGTTGTGAAATAGGCATGGTTTCCTCGATGTCTTTGTTTTTTATTGGCTGGTATTTTGCCGGGAGGAAGAACTTCTGATCGGCTCTGTGTCGTGGCCAAGTCATGATTCGTTGGTTGATTCTGGATGGTTGCGGAGGAAAACACAGTGGGAAGATTTTTGGATGCTTCCGTCTAGCTATGGTAGTTTGTCCACCAGATTACGTGTTTTTTTCTTTTCTCAGTCTACCTACTTCCTGCGCACTTTGTTTTTATAGGCATTACAATCTCTGTGGCTTATCCATCTTTTATGGAGGAGTTTGTAGCTGGGATGAACGTAATTTTGAGCTGATGAACTCAGTTGGCAGCTGCAGTCGATGGTTCAGCACAGGATGATCATACTACTTTTCATGCCTCAGTATTTCTCAAAGCCATGCCAATCTGAATATGTTTGTGTTGAGACGGCTCAATGGATGAATATTTTTTCGATGTTGGCATTAGGCCACTTCTCTTGATGTTGACTTTAGAGCACACTTTCACGGTGGGGATAGAAGACCAATGACTGAATGCACTTTTTATGATTTACTTTTATCCTCAGTCCTCACTGTATTTATATTTCCTTGATGAACAGATGAAGTACTAATGATTAAATGTACCTTTTATCCTTAGTCCTTGCTCTATTTATATTTTCATGATTCATCATCTTTATGAGATTATGTATTGAACTTGAAGTCCATATAGATACAATTGTTAAGCATGTAAGATAATAACCGTATATCTGCTTCCTATTATGAGTTTCCATTGAAGGAAGCATCCAAACATGTATCAGACAAAAGCAGAACAAATTACTATTAGCTGTCTGAAAGTTCACCTAGTAAAACTATTATTATTATTATTAATATTATTATTTGTTATTATTTTTAGACCCTATTATCATTGGAGATCCTTCTGTGGGGAGGTATTTGAGTGCTGGTTTATTTGAGGTGTACACTCATTCAAACACTGAGAGATACCCACCTTTATTTAACATGTACGATGTATGGATTTCTGACAAAATCTTTCACACCTCCATGGGTGTGCCAGAAACAGATGATGAAAAGGTTTTGAGGCCTGGTGTGACAGCTTTTCCACAATGATTTAGACATGCCTTAAGTTACATTTTCCATGCAAACTTTCTGCAAGAGTTTGTTTTTTCCTTTTAGTTGCCATCTGTTCTATCTGTACTGATTGCCGTTTCCAAATTGGCCTTTATTACAAATGGCATTCATTTGAGATATTACCACCTGGTCATGATTCATGGCTATTAGCTGCCCTTGTTTTGTGCATTCCGCTGCTTCCTTCAAAGTCATGGTCATGACAAGTAAGGACATGTGTTATGCCTATCCTTGAACCCTATTGTTATGAACCAGTTAGCACTAGGAATCTGGAATCTCATTCAGAAATCATCATTGCAAATGATGAATATCACATTCATCCTATTAGAAATGAAATATCATGTGTGAGCTAAAGATTAATAACTTAACTCCTTGAGACTCTGGGCAGTCTGCAAATGCAGTGTTTCATTATTGATATTGAAACTAGTTATGGGTCGCTGATATTGAAACTAGTTATGGGTTGCTGACGATAACTTACAGATAATTCTTCTTCTTTTTTGAGGATCTTGACAAAAAATATTTTCTCTATTTCTAACTTATGCCTATTCTGGAAGTAAAGCTTACAGGCCACACACATTTTGTCCATACTTATCTAATTGCTAGGCGGTAATGTGCTGCCTTTGTTGTGGACTGATTTTATTCTCAAATCAAATTACCAGTCTTTTGACTTTTCAGCTATATTTTCATCTCTTAACATGATTGGGATGCATAAAAAGTGGCCCAAGTCTGGTTTTATGTGTTTGCTACTTATTATGCTTATTCTCATATTTTCTCTTCCACTAAAAGTCTTCATTTTCTAAGCAAAGGTTTCAATGAATGTTATTATAGGACATGGCTGATCGATAGTAGAGGGATCGCAAGAAAAGTGAAGAATGCTACTCAACTTTCTAGCTGTCAAATAGCTGAATGGAGTACTGAAGCAAAGAGGCAATGCCCCAATTGCAATTATGAAATTGATAACAGTGATGTATGATAAATTGTAACTTGCTGTCTTTTTTTTTTTGAACTTTTTCTTCTGAGGACTCCATATTTGCTAGTGCATTTTTCATTTCATGGCTTACTTATTTTCTTGAAAATGATAGGAGTGCCCCTAATTCTTTCTATAGTTTTTGGTTCTTAATTTTCTTTGATGCATTCATCTATATATTTTTTATGATCGGTTCATTATTGGATATATGATGAATTTCCTTGAGCTTGTATAACCTTTGGAAGATTATGGTAATTAGTTATGGTGTTGACAACTTGACATGATTGTTTTGAAAGACTATCTTTATTCTTTAGCATGTTTGTCATGGTCAATATTAAGTCTGTGGCTAGTTTCTTAGGCCCTAACCAATTTATATCTCCCTATTATTGTAACATGTCCCAAAAATGCATATGGAAGTGTCAGTTGATTTGGATTATCAGCTGCTTACTTTGTCGAACTTTTACTTGATTCAATATTTCCACATTTGGATGTGTTATTCAAAGGACCAAGACACTAAGGTTCATGTCATACCTCAACCTTTGTGATGAAAAGCTCAAGCTTTTGGTTGACACAATTTTTCTGTACAAATCACACAGACGTACAAAATCACGGCCTCAAAGATGTCAAGGACATTGTGGTGATATTTTAAAAGTTAATCTTCTTATATAGATGTCACACCCAAATGTGGACCCTTTAGTAAGCATTAGTTGTGTTTGTCATTGACACCAATAGCAGATAGTGCATGAGATAACAATCTGAAGGCTATCCATCAGCTGCCACAGACCTGATTTGGCATGCTGTCCTAATCAGTTACAATGTACTGCACTCCTGTTATGGATTTGAGGATGCATTCAAGGTCATTTTAAAGAAAATCCTGTTAATTATTTTATTCATAATCTTCTGCAACCAACTGGTACTAGAGTGTTGTCTCAGAAAGATGCATTTCAATGGTGAGTAATTAGCAGTGGTGAATCTTGCTGGACACCCAAAAAGTGAGAAATATGTCCTTAAAGGCTGAAGAAGTTTTTTCATAGTTTTGTGAGAGTGATGTTTCTTGGTGAGATAAGTAAATGATGTGATCAATGTGTAATTAAGTGTCAGTATGATGTAATTCATAAATATTCTAAAAAGTCACTGAGCAACTGAAGTAGACAATATGCACTCAATTGCATTGAGAGATCAGGACATGTCAAACCTCTTAAGTAGGTGTTGCATATTTGTTGTGATTCTGAGACTTGGACCAAATAAATTGATTCTTTCAAATCTTAATCTGGTGCCACTCTACGAGATTTTTCTTGGTAGAAACTCAAACATAAATTCATTGAGAAGATTTTTCTCTTTTCGGTTTCAAAAGATCAAGAATTTATGGACTATGGTAAATCAAGTAGGAAGATGTCATTGGTTGAACAAAAACATGATCCTACCTAAACCATATGCTTTGCACCAGCTTATTTACTCATTTTTGTTTTCTGTTATCCCTCCATTTTTTTCTGAGATAGGTATTCAGTCTCAGGTATACTATTCTGGAATTTCAAGATGTTTTTAGATATTTATATGTTTGTTGGGGCTTGAGCTTCCTTTTTATGTTCTGCTGTAATTCCAGGCATGTTGATTCATCCTCAACAGTAGCAGGAATTCTATACTTGCATTATATATATGACAAAATGAGTTTTGGTTAATGAGACTGGATGTATTTTCAGGTCTCAACTGAATGGCCGGGCCTGCCTGCAGGTGTCAAGTTTGATCCATCTGATGTAGAGCTTTTAGAACATTTAGCTGGCAAAGTTGGATATGGGAATGCCAAGCCTCATTTGTTTATTGATGAATTCATTCCAACACTTGATGGAAAAGATGGAATCTGTTTTACTCATCCTGAGAATTTGCCAGGTGATGGATATTAATTTGCATATCCTCTTCTGTCATCAAGGTCATAAACTAACAAGCCAAAGCTCTTTGTGGTGCAGGCATTAAGAAAGATGGAAGTAGTGTTCACTTCTTTCATCGCACTACCAATGCATATAATACAGGTCATCGTAAACGTCGAAAGATTCACATGGGATGTGACTTAACTGCCCAGGTACGATGGCATAAGACAGGAAAAACAAAACCTGTCATTGAAAATGGGGTACAAAAAGGTTGTAAGAAGATAATGGTTCTTTATTCAAGTTCATCAAAGGGCAACAAAGCTGATAAAGCAAATTGGGTGATGCACCAATACCATCTCGGGACAGAAGATGATGAAAAGGATGGAGAATTTGTAGTGTCAAAAGTATTTTTCCAACATGGTGAGAAAAATTCCAGCAGATCAAAGGGCAGATATGATGTTGGTAAGGAGGCCACCAATCAATCAAGGGAAAACATGGATGATAAGACACTTGAAGCCAGTCCAAGGACTCCTAAAACAAGTACTCCAAATCCACCTAGACTTGGAAAACGTAGTTTATTTGAAGATGGTGATGAAAGAGAAACACATTGTTGTTTATTGCCCGTGCAGGTAAGGATTTTGAAGCAATTAGCCTTATATGTTACTTAACCATGCATCTCATAAGTTTATATCTTTCTTATTGCCTATATAATAACAAGGCAGGTTATGAAGCCTCCAAAATAACTATTTCAGGGTCAGTGGTGTTAAATTTACTACTGTTGTTGCATAATATAGTTTTTTGCAGGTTGTCCTGATGTAATATGTGACTTTGATTTTGGTCAAGTCTTGTTAAACTCATTGTGGTTTATATGTGGGAGAGACTTTTTGTCACAATTCCATATTTTCATATTATTGGGCAGGTTGTTTCTTGCCCGTGCAGGTAAGGATTTTGAAGCAGTTAGCCTTATATGTTACTTAACCATGCATCTCATAAGTTTATATCTTTCTTATTGCCTATATAATAAGGCAGGTTATGAAGCCTCCAAAATAACTATTTCAGGGTCAGTGGTGTTAAATTTACTACTGTTGTTGCATAATATAGTTTTTTGCAGGTTGTCCTGATGTAGTATGTGACTTTGATTTTGGTCAAGTCTTGTTAAACTCATTGTCACAATTCCATATTTTCATAATATTGGGCAGGAGGATGTTGGGTCAGACGCAATGTGGTGGTTTGGTGAATCTCAGGCAGTAGATGAGCCCGATGATGCTCTCTTGGACAAATCTCTTTTTTGCGATGAAATACTTGAGGCTTACTCCACTGTTCAGGAGCTAGGGCTGGAGCAACCCCATCCTCTGACAGAGTCGAATGACGTCAAAACTGATTTTGAAAAAGAAATTGGTGTCGGATGCAGCATTGTTGATCTTGATGACATGCATCTTGGAACATTGCCGGATCTTGCTGTAAGATTGTTATAACTTCTCAATCTGGTTATTTTGGTCGGTGACACTAGTACTTACGGATTTGTCGACTCCACAAATTTGCAGGATTTGCAGTTTGGCTCCCAGGAAAGTATAATGAGTTGGTTAGACAGGCTGTAACTGGACGCCCAATTGAATCCATAATGCATCATCTGGCTGCCTGCAAATTTTGTTATATTTATTTATACTATACGTTGGCTTCTCTAAGTTCATTTTCTTTTCATGTATATATCTCTGGTGCCTCCTTTTCCCTAAGTAAAGCAATCAAAATCTGTTCATTCCTGGAAAGAGGAGCTGGAAAAAGGGATGCATGAGCTTTACGAAATGCTATCAATTTGTCCATTGCATAGCTATTATGCTACTGTTGGTTTTTTGACAGCACTCGTGTAGTAACTGTTTGAAGTAACCATATGACGACCAAAGCTTTCTCAATTCATGAAATTTGCTGTGCATGGGAAAAATATGGATGCAACGCTATTTTTTTTATATGAAAAAGTCTTGACATAAATATCCTAGATGCTTCAAAAGGCCTTTCATGTTTTTGTAATTATTATGTTTCTACTTCGTGGATTGCTCCCGCAAGTCTTGTTACCCCCTCTCGTTTTCTCTCAACGCGCATCGACATGTTAATGAAATTTCAACTTTTCATTACGTAGTTAAAAAGGAATTACTGTAGGCTTTAGCCTAGCTTAATACTCTCTATTAGGATGGTTTTCAATGAGACGCCTATGCGCTCAAAGTCGATGTTCCATTGCTTGTATATAGATCTAAAGGAATAGTTTCTTCTATGGGGAATAGTATAATGATTAAATATAAAAATTCAGTCACTAAAAATAATTGTTATAGAAGCATTATTGGCAGCAGTCAGCAGTTTATGGTGCAGACTGGCTTAAGTTGTTTTTAGCAACAAGTTTTTAAATTTTTTAGTTATCTGGCAGCATCTGAAATGGTAGGGTTCTCACTTTTTTTTCTCTCAATCTCAACTTATTTTCTCAATCTTAACTTAGGTATATTTATTAGGATAAAGTTAGAATGTCACGTGCACTGAACTGGCCATGTCTCGGCATTTAAAAAAAAACTACGCATCTTCTTTGGTAGCAGATTCTAATAAGCTAGACCGTGGAAAGGTTTTTTTGATGGATGAGTTGTTCATTCCAAACTGTGTTTTTCTTATGAATGGTCACGAGAACATTACTGACATTTTGCTTGGTTTAGGGTGTAGCAAAAATGCATTGCTGTTAATTAATTCTCCGCTTCCACTATGCCGGTTTAGTACTTGTTTCCAAAGTGTTTGTTCCTCAGATTCTAACTCCCTTCTTTACTCTCATAACGATGATCTAAATACCATTTAGAGACCACGTAGAGTTAGTTCAAATGCTTCCACTCTTTATGTCTGCATTAATCCGTGAACTTATTCCTTCCTAAGTTATTCTTGGCTTGCTCCCTTCCTTGTTCATAAAAAAAGTCCTACCTATCGTTTGGGTTTATGATGAAAGACGCACGATCCGGGGATTGAATTCTAAATCTCCTCCAATTTCTAGACAGAATGACGCACGATTCGGGGATTGAATTCTAAATCTCCTCCAATTTTTAGACAGAATGCACTTGGCTAGGTGTACAAAGCACTTTCTGCATGATAGTTAATTCATGGGATGCAATATCTTGACAGATGTTGTCAAAATGACTCCCACTCGGCCATTTTGAATCGTATACGTTGCAAATAGATTTGATTCACTAACCCATCCAAGTCTGCCATACGCCATGAACTTTAATTTTTTATAAATTTTAAAATTTTAAAGGTTTTCGTTATTTTTAATGAGCTTTTGCAAATTTTCCTTTTACTTTTTTAAAGCAATATAATAATATTCTTTGTTGCTCAGTGATTCAATTCAACTGCTGATTTTGATAACACCGAACTTGTTAACACATATTTTCTGAAATTTTCATATCTGCTGAAAACACCCCTAAAAAACGTCGCCATTTTAGAACCCGTTAATGATATTTTTGACTATGCTTTAAACTAATCACAAGGCCATGACAATCGGTCAAGATCCACTGATCTACGTTTACACAGCTCATTTGAACAATGGGTAAATAGTTAAAATATGCTAGCTATATAAGTATTGGAGGTGAACCTTTCTACAATCTTTAAAGGAGTTGGCGCAATGGACGGAGCGGAGCGATGGTAGGCAGCGAGTTTCTGTCTCAAGCTCCTTTAGCGTCAACTCTCTGAGCTACAAAAAGGGACACATCAATGCGCAAGTTGAAGCATAGCTGAGACTTCACTATGAAACACTGAAATCAGACCTGGTATCCTAGGAAGAGGAGGACTCCAGTTCTCAATCAGAGAGGAGGATAAAATACTTCTTCTACTCACCTGAAGGTAAACTTTTGTAGAAGAATATATTGTGAATTGTCATTTATAATCAAGGAATGGTCCTGTATCATTTTTTTGAAGGCTTTAAACACAACACGACCACATGCAGAATCAGCTGGTTTTGATGATTGAGCCCAGTTGCTGATGATCTTTGCATGGCCCAATGTCATTTTGTTTCGTCAGAGCGGATACAAGCTTACACTGGCAACGTTGGTGCAGCTTAGGTTTGAGTTTCAGTAAGCTTCTTCTTCACACTGATTCAGGAGAATGCATCTGCCTTGATTAGTGACATAAACAAAGCCAACATATACAAGGAAAAATAATAAAGTCAGAGGCACACTAGTCTCTAAACAAAGCCAATTCCATAGCAGGAAGGTCTGAACTAATCTTGATTTGGCTTCAGTATCTTTGGATCCAGACTTAGTCAGCACATAACCAGCAGCCTCCTTCCTTCAAGCGCATCCAAGAGAGATCTCTTGCAGGGGAAGAGGCAGGTGTGGGCAATTGCCCATACAGGCCCATAAGTTCCCCCAGAGCAGAGATCCAATGTCTAATATCAAGCATTTGATTTTATCAGCTGGCCAATGGCGGAGCTAGAAATTTTTTGCTATGAGGCACTATTTTAAAAATTCTCATTTATGAAGGGGCACAACATATATAAATAAGTAAATAATTGTAAAAAATCTATGTAAAAATAAATAAAAATTTTGTTCCATGTAGCTACGGTACTGGTCCTAGCGATCTTGGTCCTCATTATACATTAAGAATAGCTCCCGAGAGATGCACAATGAGAAGTACATAATGAACGCCCATGCTTACAGCAGTGCTTACTACAGGATTGGAGTTGATTAAACCATACATTATATATCTTTTAGATAGCAACAGAAAAAGATAATAATCACCTAAAGGTATGGTTCCGCTTGTGAGTAGTGCAAGGGCTCGGGCCGAGTGATGTGTAACAATCATGTTCTCGGTTCGATTCTTGGAGGGCGCTATCTTGATAGCATTGAAGAGTGTTTGCTTTAGGCTGAAAGTTGCTGTTAAGGCTAATGTTGATGGGTCTTGTCATTCTCTCTCTCTCAATTATGGTTTCTAAATCAACCTTATGATCTGAACGGCAAAGCTTCATGTGTTTGCTTACTCTCAACATATAAACCCTTCTGCTGTAGCTTACTTTAAGTTAGCAACTTTCTTAAGCAGGAACGACGATGATGATCTAGATCTTTTGTCTTAACATGAGAGCACAAAAGATCTTGTGAGCGATGCATCTGCGTGTTCACGACCAAAACTAAGGCCATTATTTGCAGGGGCAGAAGAAGATGACAAGCGCAGGGATGGCGGTGGGGTATGGCAATGAATCACATCCAAATGGTTGTCAATCAAAGACAAAATCTCCATAAATTGCATTGTCGGCGTTCTGCAAGATTGATCTCGATCACTCCCCACGCATCGTGACCACATTGGAGGGTACTCGACCTGTCAAAATCCACGAACTTGGCCTTTGGACTGAACCAAAGTAAGGCCACAGTTAACTCTTAAATCAGAGTCCGACATTTGATATGCAATGCTCTCTACCGACCAAGAAAAGAAATGTGATTGTCTTCAAATCTGACAGTCCCAGCCCTCTGCCCCTCAGTAATGCCATCCACATTATTCTCCACCTAATGTGATCTCAAAGTCAAGGTGCAGAACAATGCCTATTTCACCGATTCTGAAAAATGTCATTCAAACAAGTATAGACAAAGGATCAACAATCTCTCATTTAGGTTCCTGTCAAGTCACAAGCACCGTCTCTCTCTCTCTCTCTCTCTCTCTCTCTCTGTCTATATATATATATATATATATATATATATATATATATATATATATATATTGGTAAAACTAGACACTTGCGTCAAGTTTGAAAACCAGACCTTTTAATTTTTTGCTAAAAAGTTTATTTTAAGTAAAATATAAGCATACTAATATATTTATAAAACTATTTTGATATATCTAAAAACCATTTTGATATCAAATATGCTTTGAATCAAATCGTTTTTATGAAAAATGTTGATTTGATATTATCAAAATATTGATGTTATGGGAGCCATTCATTTTTACTTATCATAAAAATATTATTAAAACCCAAAAAAATGATAAACTTAATATATATTTTGCAGCAACCTATCCTTAAGATCATATTGGTAAGATTAGATTTCAAAAAAATTAACTTTGTCACATACTTGAAGGCAAAAGTTTCCAATGCATGGGAGCATTTCTCCTGTGTGATAAAACGGCAGCAGTAATGAAACATTAGATACGTCAATTGTCAACCATATTCTGACTAAATCTCAACAACTCGATGTTGGCCCCCAGCATTCAATGAGATGCTACGCAAACCGAACCATTTGAAATGTGAAATGCTGGACCAACTCACTCTCTTATTCCGGCACCGGAGTCTTCTCGTCTTTACCGGCCCTCAGACAAAGTCGTAGAAATTTCAACACCTCAACAGTGCTGCCTGGCCCAAACGAAGTTTCTTTCCTCCCGAAACGACTTCAAAGCAATGTTCTTAGAGACGACAGCAAGCCTTGTCGAGGTTTGGTCGATTAATGGGACCTTCTCCTTTCTAAAGTAAACCTGGAGGTCTGGACATATACTGTAGCAGCTCTTCCTGATCAAGTGAAGCCGTGCATGTCCCCGGTCTCCTCTTGAATTGATGCATGTATAAGCAACTGGCAATTAATAAATGATACGAATGTCGCACAAAGCTCTGACCAAACAGCAAAATAACATATTATTGTTCTGTATAAGTTCATAACAACAGACATGAATTTGTTGAAATCCAGGCTTTTCTTCTCTCTGAGTTAGAAACTAATGAACCCTCCTAATGGGTACTTTCTGTTGTTGCAATTGAGACCATATACAGCAGAGGCACATGCGGCCTGCCCACAAAAAGTTAATTACTTGCTCCTATATTAATACCTCACGACCATTTGATTGTTTACTTACAAATGGGTTTGCCTCTTGGATTTGATGTATTAGTGCTACTCAGTTAGAAAATATTTCTTGCTCTCCCACTAATCAACACTTAAGTAAATTTGGAACATAATATATAATATAATATATATATATATATATATATATATATATATATATATATATATATATATATATATATATATATATATAAAAGTTGGGGTCAAGGAAACACATGTCTCTTCTTTTGGATGAACAAGAGGGTTATTTCATCTTACTGCTCAACTGAAACCTAAATCCTTTGCCTTTTCCTCCATTTTCTTAAATGTTGGGCCTGTTTTCCATGCATAGGGTTGATGCTTTTATTATTCTTCAACTTGCATATCAATAATTCTTTTTAACTGTAAGTTGACTTCATAAGATCTCTCGAGAAAAAAGCTTGGTTACCTACCAGCCCCCACACCGGTCATCACGCCAACTCTTTCGGTAATTGCACAGCGTTTCCTTAATTTTCAAAAGCTTAAGCGCTCTCCTTGATTTTTCAAAAACTTAAATTGCATTACTTTCTTAGTCCCCTTCTAAAATTTGCAAAAAAAAAAAAACTCTTACAGAACTTGTTAAAAAAAAAGGAATAAGAATATGCCCCTCCCTCTGTTACAAGTTATAATAAACAGACCAATGTGTACCTCCATGCAGACCGAGATTTTATGTGCATAACAAATTGCAAAGAACTGAGAGGTGACTAAAAGATGTCAGATACTACTGAGCTGTACATGAAAAGAAACATATCGGAACGTACACCAAATCATCTGATCACATTGCCTAATAGTCCAAGGACATGACATGGTGGGGCAGGTAACGGATAGAAAGCCATAAATGAAGCCAAGGGGACAAACTTCATATCCTCGATTGCAAGTGTGCATACGTGCTATAGCTAAAGCCCCACAATACAAATTACAAAACACAACTTTCCTCTTGCTCTTGGACGTATTCATGCCAAAAACCAAAGAGTTTGGTCCTGTAAAATGGTGCATACAGGTCACTAACAAGTATGAACAACTCATATTATAAGTAGTATAATATAACTGCCTACCGTATACACTCTACATGTTTAGACATCTACTAAAAATATTATGTCATGCGTATATTTTATTACGTGATGCAGTTTAGTTTCAAAAGGAGCTCAGTTTGTAGCTTACTGTATATTTGCACATAAACTGTTAGTGAACATGTTTCATCCTTAAAGAACCAGACTTGAACTCAAAGAACTAATTTTTTTTAGGACACTTCAGACAGATTTTCGAATTCAATGACATAATAAATGTTTAAAAATATTAATTTAAAAATAAAAATCAGCTGGTGTGTGACTCGGCCTCTGATGGTCATACTTCCATTTATTTTAGAGGAACCTAGTCTGTCAATGCACAGGTGACAGTGATGCGCGCTTCGTTGGGCCACTGTGCATGAAGGAGAGACAGTCAGTCGCATGCATTCACACTGCCAAGTCGCACGGTGAATAGTGACAGGAGTGATGAAGGGGGAACATGGTGCGGTCATCGACGGTGACAACACCGGAACCATGTCTCCTACCTCCAAAGTCCAAAGTGTCGCGACCTTCTTAGTGTATCTAGGGGCTACACTATCATTTTTCAAATTTTTACAAGAACCAAATAAAAATTTTCAAAATACACTGGTAACCTTCTTTCTTTTTCCAAAATTTGAGGCGTCACATGGCCCTTCCGGCCTGTCCTTAACAATTATATATATATATATATATATATATAATTGTTAAGGACAGGCCGGAAGGGCCATGTGACGCCTCAAATTTTGGAAAAAGAAAGAAGGTTACCAGTAGAGAGAGAGAGAGAGAGAGAGGAAGTGAAATCCTTGAGTGATTTGCATCTCAGCCCAATCACAACTAACTTGGAAGTAGGGGCAGAACCAGAATTTTCTTCAGGGGTGGACCGGCAGTTCTCGACTTCTGGATCCAGGTAGGGCCAAACTGAATTTTAATACAAAAAAATACATTACGTAAATGCATCGAGCAGTATGCTACAAGAGGTTAAAGGATTTCTTTGTCCAAATTTAAATTGAGAAATTATAGGAATCTTTGATATATATATATATATATATATATATATATATATATATATATATATATATATATATATATATATATATATATATGTAAAAGCATACAACATTCTTCTGGCGGTTTGGGTGTCAGGCAAATGGGATATAAGACAAACTAAGATTTGATAAAGCAAAAATGGTCAGAATCCTCACACTATTTCCGACCTATCTGCAACAAATATTTCCTCACGGCCATAGAAGAAGCTGCCACATTAGATGCATTTCTCTTTAGGGTTGTTTGTTTACCTCGAATCTAAAATCAGAGGTGATTTGAGATTATTGAGGAATATTTCAGGAACTAAACACTTGGATAAGTTTAATTCTTGCAACTGGTATTAGAGTCAAGTCTAGACACTTAAGACCCACAGTTCCATATAGAAGACACACATGAATGATGTGAGTGTCCCAGAAAAAAAAAGAGAGAGTAAATTCTAGCATTGCTAGTTTTAAACTTACATTAATCATCTTTAAGAAAAGTTAGAGAGATTTACAAACCTTAGTGTCCCTTGTCAATGGTGTTACCTCATAGCCTTTCTAGGTGCACACAAAAAGTAGTAGTTACTGGTTGAGGTTGCCATCTTTCAAATACTCGAATCGATGCGACAAAAAGCTGTCTTTAAGTGAATCTTAGTAGTAAAGCCATTTATATACCCAACACTGGGACCATGTTAGGTGATGTAAATTAAATTTTGTATGTAGCAACTGACTTTGTATGCATGCTATGAAAATGTGGCCCATCGAGGGGCCATCCTTGATGATCCTTCTAACATATCATCATGATAATACGATTGAAAGTGATCTGTGTTAATTGAACGAGAATTGTAGGTTACGTCTTACGAACTTCCTATCAATTGAGTAGACAGTGAAGGGGCAGGACACATGGTCCTAGCTATCACGGGCAGAGTCAGGATTTTGTTTTAAGGTGGCTTAAATGTTTTTGGGGTCTGACCATTGCAGGGGCCAATATATTTTTGAAAGTTTTATAAAGGCCAGATTAAAACTTTAAAAAAATTTTGGTTTTCAAAGTTTGAAGAGAGAGATACCTGAAACGGGCAGAAGCTCCCCTCTCTTTCCTTTTGATTATGGGCTCCAACTTTGGGAAATGGGTTGGAAGTTATATACCAATTAACTCGAGTATTGTTACTTATCTACCATTTACAGTACATATGAGTAATGCCCAAGAGAATCAAACTGAGGACGAGACTTTTCCCTGCCTGCTAATATAGAGTTCTGTGACTCTACCTCCTAGTACATAATCACTGACAATGACAATGAGTGTCGAACGGCGCTAAGCATAGGTCCTTTGCATATGCATGCACAGAAGGATTTCAGCATAGCTTCAACAATGATGACATTTTTTACATATTGGCTGGAAGGCCGCCATACCTGTATCGACATGCCAACACACTGACATACCATCATGGGCATGACATGCATGGACGCAGCAGTTTTGATTTTTGCATTTTTGGTGGAATTTTGCACGTATATATGCATGTATTATATTCATTGGCATACCCTATGTCCACAAATTTTAAATTGGGGTGTCTTGACCTATATCTCCGTACCCATACCTATATCAGCATCGGTGTGACTCAGACAACATGTAACTTGATCTACAATACTGTACAATATGTGGGCAGAAGATCACTTGAGAGCATGAACACACACATGTGCCTGCCATCAAAAAGGGAAGAAGACAACAATATATTGGATAGGAAACAAGGGAGGCGATTCTCCTACAAGTCATTGTAAGATCTACACAAGATACACCAAAACTTTAGATCTTGTCAAACGGACATATATATATATATATATATATATATATATATATATATATATATATATATATATATATATATATATATATATATATATATATATATATATATATATATATATATATATATATATATATATATATATATATATATATATATATATATATATATATATATAATTGCTCCATTCATGATTTAGTTGGTTCGAAAATGACTTGAATGTCTGGCTTGCACATGCAACTGGTCGATGGATGTACATGTGGCAGGAAGAAGGTGTATCACCAGCCAAGTCTGAACCAAACTGGTGCAGCTGAAGTTAAAGCTTGCTGGCATGAGTATGAGTGAACTATAAAAATATTAATACTGTTTGCCGCTAGAGACATAACATAGCTGGTCGGGCTCGTGTTGCCAGTTCAATTTGCGCATGTACTATTTCTATATATTTTATGGAGGTAGAGTGCAGTATCAAATCATCCATAAGCACCGATGCAGAATTAGACCCTTAAGGCAAAGGGGAAAGGGGAAGCTTATTTTCTCAGCCTGCGGAGTAAACCCTCCTCCTTTTTCGAAAAGGAGAACAATGAATTTTCAAATGATCCGCAAAACCTAAAAAGCCGAAAGGATGCTCATCACACCAAAAGCATCTAATTAGCATGGCAATATAGTATAAGCTTGAATACATAAATCTAGTTAGACTTGCCTAATTTTGCGAGTTTAACTACTTAATTGACTGAACTCATTGAATAAATATGTCAAGTTTGAGTCAATTGCTCACAGCATTGGAGCTGGAGCTGAACTTTGAGTTACTCAACTTCTGGTTCCAGAATCTCAAGTGCAGAGCCTTTTCTTAATTCCTAGGGCAGATACATGGAATAGTAACATCCCGTCACTGATACTAAATAGCTCCTTGAAAATGTTTGATAGGTGAAACACTTTGTGAGTATTCCAAGTTCATGAAATACTTTAAAAGCATGAAGCTACCAGACTTTCAGGGCAGATACATAAAAAGGTAACATTTTGTTACTATTGCCAAACAACTCATAAGGTTCAATTGCAATATGAATCGGGAAAATCCCATACTCCATTGACATCGACAAATTTAGATAACGATTGTGAAGTTGTGAAATTCTACCTTAGAACATTAGTTATCAATTTTATGGGCTTGTGTGAAGCAAATTGTACACAGTAGGCTTACAAACTGTTCATGCATGTGGATGAGCTTTTGTTGTTGTTGTTTTTTTTTTTTATACCATATATGAATCTAATCTGTCTCTCAATGTATTGAGCTGATCTGTGTCCAAACCATTTGCACTCCTATTGATATGGAGATGACTCATTTGGTCCAGGTGGACCTAGATCCCTAAGTGGAGGGACAAAATTGAGCTGTGCTTATGAGCCATAGTCAGTGGGGGACCTATGTATATTGATATAGGAAAACTGAAATGGTTCAATTTATAATGATATCAAGGGACATCAAATCTGAGCCATCCGATTTGATCTGATCCGGCTCAGATTGATCTCCATCTTCCCTCTGTCTCTCTCCTCCCTCTCTCACAGCTGGCAGCCCTCCCCCCTCTGTCGTAAGCACGCCAGAGATGTCAGATGGAGGGCGGCCCACACCGTCCACCCCAGGGGCAAAGCCATAATTTTTTCATGAGGGGGCCAAATTAAAGTTTCTAAATTTTGACAGGGGCTGAAACATCATTTTTCAAAACTTTTATATAGGACGAGTGAAATTTTCTAAAATTTACATGTAAAAAGCGGGGGGGGAGGGGGCAATGCGCCCCTTGGCTCTGCCCTGGTCCACCCTAGGATTGATGGGATTACTCATTGTTGGGTTTTGGTTTGGGGGGGCGCAGGGGGCAGCTGCTGGGGCTTCCCTTCTCTTTGGCAGACAGGTAGCACGTGGTAGTAGGGCTGCCGGTAGTTTTTTTTGGGTGTTAAAAAAAGAAAAGAAAAGAAACAAAGAAAGTTAATCAGGGCCAGTCATCTCTAACCAGATAAATCAGATGGACGGTTTTAATTTAATGTATGATTTTGAATGATGAATCTAAAGTCAGCATCCAGTCTCTCTCTCTCTCTCTCTATATATATATATTTCTCAAGAAACCCAAGTGATGTACCTAGACCACTATATCAGTCACACTCTATATATATATATATATATATATATATATATCAAGAAACCCAAGTGATGTACCTAAACCACTATATGCCATGCAAGGGCAAATTATAGAAAATCCAAGGTGGAGATTGGCTTGATTGAGACTCGAAATCTTCATTTAAGCGCTTTCTACCTATCATTTATAATTTTTTAGCCCTACACTTGTCTCTTACAAGCGCTGCTTGCTTTGCTACAAATGACAATGAAACTGTCTCCATTGAACGACTAATAGGCCAAAGCGCCTGCACCATGTTTAGCTGGCAAAGAGAAAAAGAATGTCTTCTTGTCAATGTACCTAATATCTCTACTTTAGTCATGCACAATTAAATTATACTGAGCCTGCTTAATAAAAACGAAGCATGCTGACATCTATATATCTGTATGCACTTAACACGAAAGCCAATTTAGAATTCTTTGGCCTTATATAAGCTAGTCATATAATGTTTGTTGGGTCGATAAATGGATCTTCTTAGTGTCACATCACTAATCATTTTTCTTGACCTAAAGAGCAAAATCTTGGACAAAATTATACCTTTTTGCGCAAATTATGTGTTCTTATCTTACTAGCCGCCTGAATTACGTGCAAAAGGTTGCTAAAATGAAAAGGGCTTAGTCTTAAGTGCGTTCTTGCAGCAGCGGAGCTACTTGTTGGCTAGGGTGGGCCACTGCCCACATGAGCCCATTAAAAATCACATTATAATATCTCAACCTTACATTGCTATGACTTTAAAATTATATGCAATGCTCATACCAAATTTGTGTCACCAATGCAATTGCTCCACGACTAAAGAATCCTGGCTCCGCCATTACGTCAATGCTTACGATCCTCATGTTTTCTGTAAAACACGTTTATTTGAGACTAGTTGCAATTGCTCACACCAACCTATATGTGCCTCCGCCACTGAACTGTGACATTATCGTGAAGATACAAATGCGTCCAAGGACAATGAAAAAAGATAAAAAATTATCAATTAAATGCCAGAAATATATAAAAATTGAATTTGAGAAAACACGAAAAATTTAGCACCGAAGCAAGAAGTTGGCCGGCTAAAACACATGATCCAAGTCCTGGTAAAGTTGCATGCTAGTGGAAAACCTCATCACTCCGACCGAGTTATCCGACAAACACAGTTGGACGGAAAATTTTTCCCATTCAGATCGAGAAGAAAAGAGAAAGCTGGGAGTTGCAGCTTTGCATGTTGAGCCATAACTTTATATATTTCCCTTTTGAAACATCTTGTCCTATGTGTTCCTTTGGATTGAACTTTTTGTTTGCGGAACACCTTGCCTTTCTTCAATAATGTTTATTTTATCTTTCCAGGTGTCGTCCTTTCCTCCACATATTATTATATATTTGGCCCGCAATGAAATGCTGGCTTCACACATTCCTCATTGGATCGACCATGCGTGCCAATCGATCAAGTTGATGGATCCCATGCAGTAGTACAAAGGACTGCATATTACAGCAAGGTCAAATTAATGAAGAGGCCCTCATGCCTTGTAGAAAACTTACATAGTATCAATTATTCAACAATATACATACATATATAATATATATATATATATATATTTATTGCCTTGTAGAAAACTTATATAGTATCAATTATTCTATATATATAAAATTATTTTTCCTACTTGTATAGTTCAAACAAACGCTTAGAAATTCGAGCTAGGGTAAACAGATAATCAATATATATATATATATATATATATATATATATATATATATATATAAAATTCTTTTCCTACTTGTATAGTTCAAACAAACAATATTAGGAATTCGAGCTAGAGTAAACAGATAACCATGGAATTATTAATTGTTCGCTCGCTGGAGCCATTAGAGAAAAAATTAAAGAGATAGAAGTGCTTTCACATGAGAGAGAGAAAAAGAGCATTGTGTACGGAATTGTGGCACTTTCCCCTTCGCTTCGTTGTATGGAGTTGAGGATTCGCAGTTAGGTGGAAGGGTACAGCTTGGTGCATGATATATACTGGTAGGAAATTAATATGATTAGTAGGTATTATAAGGAGACAGAAGAAAGGTACCGTCAACATCAGCTAGCACAATGAAAGAAGAGATCTAGAGAGAGGTTCTTCATAATAATATATATATATATATATATATATATATATATATATATATATATATATATATATATATTTGTTCATGTGGATCTCCATATTAATTGCATGTGATGGGTGGTTGACACTGTCTCGTACGACTACCGCATCCATCTATCACCAAGCAAAATCATACCAAGACTTAGTGACGATTTCCTATTCAAAAAGTTTAGAAGAAAAAGTGATTAGTATCATGAAATGTTGTTTCCTTTCGGTCTGTTTTTGTCAAATTTTAGTCAAATATATGAAAAAGCTAACTAGAAAGTGCTCTAATAAGATATATTTAAATCAAAAGGATATATATATATATATATATATATATATATATATATATATATATATATATATATATATATATATATATGAAGTTAAATGGTGACTGTCCAATCCAACACGATAGACGATTAAGAAAAAAATAATGAGTATTCTTGTCATTAGTATTAGTTTACATATGTTTTCTTCTTGTTTTTCTATCAATCTATCTACTTTGGATGGATGGACGGCTCTACTTATATAACTGGGTGTCTCTGGATAACTAGAATTATCATTGACTTACTTTATATATATAACTTAATGCAATAAAAATAATGTTATTAAAAGAAGAGAAAAAAAAATGATGTCCCTTTTTTTGTGTGTTGACAATATCATTGACATTGATGAGTCTACATAGCTTTTGTCCTTAATTTGCATGTAAATGAAGTGAAAAGGCCTCTAACTTATAAACGTCGGCAATAATGAAGCGGGTGAAAAGTTAGCATCAAATAATCAACCAACCAGGCTAAATAATGTCATATGAACACCTGGAAAGTGGGTATGGGCGATTGAGTTATTATTATTATTATATATATAAAAAAAATGTCATATGAACACCTGGAAAGTGGCTATGAGTAATTGTGTGTGTATAAATATTTCCTAATATAAATATTTTAAACTGTAGGCTTCTTCTTCCATTTCCTAATGAGAAAAAGGAGAATACATGTGTGTGTGTCCACTGTGAATGTCAGTGGCAGTTGTTGGACAGTCATAGATAAGCTCAGCAAATATAAAACAAAGACAGGAAGCCGACATGGTGGGTGCCCTTGTTTTGTGTCTTATGTTGGTATGGACAGCGACCTATGCTTTCCCGATTTTTTATAGTGTGACAGAGAGAATGGGACGTGAAAAAATGGACCATAGGAATGTGAATAGATCAAAGATCTTGATTATCATTTAACTGGTTCATTAACTTCAGATTGGGAAAGCAGTTCTAAATTTCATTGTAGAAAACGACATCCGAGTGAAATTGAATTGAGTTTACGAAAAGTCATGTCATATCTGACTCGAACCGAATCTTTTCAGTGAGTAGGAGGAGTATTTCGTTCTACCGTTAAGAAAAGAACCAAAACTCATATCCAACCCATCATCCTCATATCGTACGGAGCTTGCTTTTACGGTTTCGAGCTGTCGTAGCTGCTTTAGCTTGCATGTCAGTGAGCCTCCTTTTACTTGAAACTTCGAAACGAAAACTAGCGGCCTGTCAACTCCCACCTCAACAAGAAATTCAAACACCTCAAAGCAGAGCTTAGTTAGAATATTTCCCACAAGTTTCTTGAAATCTGTGACGTGACCACGAGAAATGCCTTTAGAAATGCTCTTTAGCGTTCCCTTTTCCCTCTCATTTTCTTTCCTTAGTGCTCTTTAGAAATGCCTTTCCTTGTAAAAAACCAAAAGCTATGCAACTCATGATCTTTGATACTTAATCTGCAACTTAATCGGTGAGCCATCAATATGCAGACGACACGCTGTGTTTGGTAGTTTTGAGAAACTTTGAGGCACATGTGAAGAAATTCAGGAACATGAGACTTACATTTGGTATTAGAGGCGGGCTTTTGGCCTTCAATTGGAGATTTCCGGCCCCCTAATCAAAGAGAAGACAAAGTGCACAACTTTTAGTTAAAATAATTCCAAGGTTTATGCTTATAAAGTGTATATATATCTTCTAACCTATCATGCTAACCAAAAGAAAGCCTTTCAATTTAGGCCCACTCACTTACGTTTCTCAAGTGAAATTTATTTTTATAAAACCATATTTTGATCTTTGTTAGCATTTTTTTTTTGAAAAATAAGCATGCGTAGTGGGAGGAACATTTTATTGTATGGAAACCTTTAAAACACACTTAACATTTGTTCATGGTCACTGGGAAGTCATGGCTAGCTAAGGTTTCCATATTGTCAACCATACAGCCAAAAAATTTACATGGGTAGTAAAAAAGCCGGAAAAATTGTCCTCCATCAACTTCATTGTTATGTAGATATTGGTAAAACTGTGCTCTTTTACTAATAAAACACAAGTTAACAACAAATTAATTGGTTAAGGTTCCTCATTAGAGAGTAGATTAAAGAGAGTTGGAATGAGTTCCAAAAAAGTGGATACATTCATAGAACACTATGTTCTAAAAGTTATATACCCTCTTATATATATATATATATATATATATATATATGGTGACTTTGGTTTTTAAAAATTATCCAATCATCTGGCTAGGATCATTGATCCTACATGATAGACAGTTAAGAGAAAAATAAGAAGAAAAAAATGGTGAGTTTTTTGGTCAGATAGTATTAGTTCAGAGTTTTTCTTCTTGTTTTGCTCTCAACCATCAATCTGCTTCTCTGGTTAGATGGTTGAATGAATTTGGATAGCAAGAATATATATATATATATATATATATATATATATATATATATATATATTGTTTATGTTTACTTTGAGCTAAGGAATTAATTACTAAAACGTTCTAAGATTTAATACTGCTTGTCTTTCCTTTCTGAGCATGTGTGGACCTTACTGCCTTTTACAGCTCCTCCTTAAATAATAAGGCTCAAGTCTATCTGGGGGTCCTGCCAAGAAGATATTGGATTAGGAGAGGACCTAAGCATGCTCAAAGGCTAGGGGACAATAGTTTGGTTGCGTTGCACATATGAATACCTACTGCAATGTCTCCATGATTCTCTGTAAAGGGAAACTTTAATTTTGGCTTACAAATCCATCAATAAACTACACAAGTGCTTGAAAACAAAGCTTAAGACCAACCGCTCGTCCCGACATACATATATCGGGAAAATAATGAAGTTCCTAAAGAGCAACTGGCTGATTATAATATCTTACAATATCCTTTTCTTTTTTCTGCAAATGTTGAAGTCAATTCAGGGCATTATACTACAAATATTTTACTCCTACCACTCACATAAGAAAAATTATGAACATCACATCCACTAAAGTAATGTTATGTGGCGATAAGGCTAGGCTTTTTATTGCTTTAGGTCTTAGATTCATGGTTTAATGTGACAAATGATCCACAGTAGAAACTATGGTTTGGATTTTAGGTATGATCTATGAGCTATACCTAAGTTTCTTGTTTATATAATTTTTTTATTTGACATAAATCTTTTGAGTCTAGAGACCCACTGAACAATATTTTTGAAAGTTATCTGCATGAATCAACTCCATAATCTTTGACAATGTTAAGACTAATGAACGTTTTTTTAACAGTTTTAATATGTAAAATTTTACTATTCAAGGGCTTGTGGGGCCATGGCCCTTGCTCCATCCCTGCTATCAATATAGACTGTACATCTTGGTTGTAATGTCAGTAAGGGAAAAAGATGCAAAGACTTAAAAATATGGGCCAGTAGAGGGCCATCTCAATCAAAATGACTTGTTCCTATCAGAGTAGATAGCTCCTCCCATACCAGTAGACAAAGGTTTGTCGATGGATCAGATTTGAATCCGATGTACTTCTAACCATATCTAGTTTTTCCGATCTAAATTCGCAATCTGAATCCGGTTTTTCAATTCACGTCCAAATCCGGTGAATTTCGAAAATTATCGATGCTACCGGAAGCGCGAATGGTGTACAAATATAAAAAGTTTGTAAGGAAAATAAAAAGAAAAAAGTGGTGAACATTTATCATGGGTGAAGAGCAAATTTAATTAATTTTCAAAGCAAATTAAGCGCTTGAATCGGGACGGGTTGTTGGTTTGTACTAAAGATGGTGGTCCATACCTATTTGAGGGATTTGGATAGATGACAGCACAAAAAGTCCGGAAGGAGGTTGTCCGGGGTCCAGGCCACGGCCAGGCCAAAGCCAAAATGGCGGGGCCCCGGGGGCAGTGCCGGTGGGAGTAGCTGCCGGTTGGCTCCCTTTTTGGGCGACAAAAGGAAGGGAGGAGTTGGATGGCTGGAAGCATCCCTGATAGAGCCCACTGCCCACATCATGCACGTCAGCGCTGCCGCGAGCAATTCCCATCCAGTCCAGCCTTGGCAGATAGTGGGTGAAGCGCCCAAGGTTGCATCCAATGAACCTGCAAAATTAGTGACCCTTTTCGGATGAGCGAGAGGTTAATAAGCCACCATCGGAAAAAAGAGACCCGAAGACCCTCCCGTTCTCCATATAGTGGCTCTTTGCCTTTTGATCTTCTAAGTCTTTCTTCCTACTCTCAATGTGGTAAAAGCTGAGCCAGAAAAATATTTTTGAGGGTCCATTATTTCTTCTTGCGCCTGTGCACATATCTTTTACGCATTAAAAAGAAATAATTCAAGAAATTAAATGCTTATTTAAACTTTTTTAAAGATACAGGGGAAGCTGCCCGTGCGTCCGTGGCCTCCATGTGGTTCTGTCCCCCGCGCTTTCAATAGTCTCGAATGAAACCCTTGTTCAATCACATCAAAATATATTAAAAAAAACATTATTACTTAAAAAGTCTGAGCACAAACCAAAATAGAAAAGCAACGAACATTAACATTATGAAAGTAGACCACCTTTCTCTTTGATTGGGACCTTAAAAAGGTGTTTGATTTGGTTTGGCTCGGTTAGTTCAGGCTGACTTTCACCCACCTTAGTGTTAAAACAAGTATTAGGAGTTGTTTGGTAACGGTAACAATTTATTATTATTTTATATATCTGTCCGAAAAATTAAGGCATATTTATGAAATATTTTTTATTCATGAATCCTACTTAATATATGAAACAGTAACATACGAAAACACTTAAAATACCTTTTCATTAATATAGTTTTTTTAAATATCATATTTTTTAAACAAGACCACATTGTCCGTTTCGTAGCATGTATGTTTGTCCACAAAAGCTTCATTCATCAGCTCTGGCTAATCACCTTGATAAGCTCAGGGTGTTTTAAGCTGTAGATAATTATAGCTTAGCTTAACTTTGTAGTTAAGCCTTTTTAGGATGGATAGAGCTTATAACCACAAGAGGTGGTTTGACAGTAGCAACACTGTGCGTGTCCCATGAATCTGTCGAAAAAATTAAGATGTTTTTATAAAACATATAAAAACACTAGAACTAATGTTCCATGAATCTACCCTAATGCTTGGAGTATATTCGTAAGACATTCACAAAACATCCGTCTATCAAAAGACTCCCTAAGAGGACATTTGGTAACAAAAACACCTATTCTGAAAGTGGCCTATAGTGTGAATGTATATACTTTGGTCATTTCTTGCAATTTGAAGTGAAGATGCACGTTGGGAATTTTGAAAGTTTTCAAGCAAAAACAGTCTAATTATGCTAATTGTGGAAAAAATTATAATAAATAATACAGAGAGAGAGAGAGAGAGAGAGAGAGAGAGAGAGAGAGAGAGAGAGAGAGAGAGAGAGAGAGAGAGAGAGATTGATTTCTATTTAACACGTCATGTGCAGGCTATATGCCAAGTTATGAGCTGTCCTTTTTGTGCAAGTTTGTCTCTTCATGATCTATTGAAAAAAAAATGTAATACCAATTACCAATTGAATGAGATTAGCAGCTATGCTTCTTAACACCTCAAGAATATCACAAATCAAAGTTGGAGCTAGAAATTTTTGGTTAAGGGGCACAATAAGTCGAATTTTCATACTTTAGAGAGCACTCATATGTAAAAAACTAAAAATTAATGAAACTTATATATGTAAATAAAGTAAATTTTGTGGGCTGATGTAGACAAATTGCAGAATAATTGATATGATCTGTTTTGTTATTTTATTGAGACCATTAATGTTTAAGTCTACAAAATTTAAAGGATTTAAAGTTAGGGATCAGTAGGTGCTGGGGTCTATAAAAATGTTGGTTCAAGGAACCCAAAGGTGCCACAACCTGTATGCAATCGAGGATGACAAAACCAGCAGGTTCTTCTACGAATCAGTGGGAAGACAGTTACTAATATGATTATATATTATCATCGCTTGTTTGTTAAGATGGAATAAATTGAAGTAGGAGCTATGATTTTATAATCATCCTTCTCCTTTTAATATTTGGAAACCAATCGTTTGAAGCCCAAAATCATAAACTTTTAGTTTATTGAGTTGCTAACCAATAATCACAATCCTTTAATGCACCCAGTTGTTAGTTCTTCACCTCCCAATAACATATTCCATGAACACATTATATTAAAGAAAAAATTTATTTATCCTTGAGATCGGTGACGTTTAAATCACAAAATCATCTACCAAAGTCCATCTCCATGACTGAAGACAGAAACATTAATTCATGATTTGTGTTTCTTTTTTTTTAAGCAGGGTTGATATCGAGAAAGTACAAGCATTAAGTAAATGTTCCAGCTAGTGAAGAGTAGCCAATTTTTTTTCTTACTATGCACAGGTTCAATTTAGACCGATGTCGTCGACGCCTACAACTCTGTTTTCTCTTGCCATTTGGAAGATTTTAAAATTGCCTTTTACAAAATCATTCATGTAAAATATACTTACAATAAGTTAACAATATACCGTTTGAAAAAGAGGTCCGAAGACCTCCCATTTCCCCTACCTTCAGAGTCTTTATGGTGGCAGCAGGAACTTTTCAACTGAGGCACCACACTCCACCACAAACATGAACATAACATACATTGAGAATTGATTTAGATATATGCTTTTTAACATGTTCAATCAGTTATGCTATGCTGTCAAAGATTTTTCTATTATACCTTGGATTCCAACTTAGGAACTGTGAAAGGTAACGAAAGAACCCAACTTTGTTCGTCTGGATTTTTGTCAAGCTTTTGTACCGGCCGGTCTTCATTAAAACAAACGATGGTGTCGGATAAAAAATGTGATAAACAAAGAGAACCTGTACTCTTTTCCATTTTCTTAAAAGAAAGGTGTACAACCCAAACTTCTCTAGCACGGTATGAGAAGGATAAGTTGGTGCAAAGCAAGGGCAATGTGGAAGATCACCCAATGCGTAGAAGAAAAAAACCCCCGTGATGAGTGGAAGAAACAGCATGATGGAGACACCCACCTGTCAGAAGGCTACCCACTGAACTCCCCACCTTTTTCTTCCTCCCCTTCTGCTTTAATGGCACCAGGGTCCACTTGCACTGCCCATTGCCTTTCAATTCCCACTATTTAAATGCGTTTCTAACGGCGGAGCTTCGTTTCTAACTTGGCATTATAATAGAGTTTGACTTAAAAGAGTGATCTCCAAGAACAAGAGGTTGAGGTTGAGGTTGAGAGAAGTGATGAAGGCCTGAGAGAGAAAGAGAGGCAGAGTTGTGGATGCTCAAGGCACGGGCAAACCAGGAATGACATATGGACGTTAAGATTTGAAGCTACATCTCGACGTCATTCTCTTGGCAGCAACTTCTTTTCAGGTGGAACAGAGAGCTCCTCTTTTAATGGCATATGGTCACGTTAGGATTTGAAGCTACATCTCGACGTCATTCTCTTGGCGGCAACTTCTTTTCAGGTGGAACAGAGAGCTTCTCTTTTGTTCCTTCTGTTCAGAGTTCCCAGAAGTTCAGAGTTTGAACAGAATTCCCCATGGTCATGTGCGACTGGTGCTAGTGGTTGTACAGCAAGATTTCGTGCAGTGAATTGGAGATAATTATTTGTTTCTGGTAAAATTTATACTTATTTTCTCATTTGCTTTCTAACACAGATAGATATCGACCTTACAGGGTTCATGAATGGTCTTCATTCAGTGCTTCAGTTGCTTTCTGTACCGATGTTTCTGTTCTGTGCCTAGTGAAATTCAAGGGCTACTTATGTTGGTGCGGTCACCTTCAATCACACTCTTGACCGTCAGTGTGTTAAAACCAATAAAATTTTTGCAAATACCATTCTGGAAGAATGAAATTCACGCGCTTCTTGCATGCCTTAGAAGCTTTGTCCAAACTCCAAAGCCTGTTACGGTCGATGTAACAAGCGTATACCAATCATGGCGGAGCAGGCGATCTGCCTTCTTTTTTTATGTCGAACAGAATTTTTGCAGGAAAATTTGTTTCACAGTAAAAATCACACATGGTAGGTGCCTTCCACAAAAAAGATCACCTACTAATTAGGGAACTCGTTATGGTTAATTCGTTGGTATCTTTGGTATCATTGTGTACGTGTGCTTGATGAATTCCATGTGGCTGCCCAATTCAGTCCAGGGGGAGGAACTCTGATTCTTCTTTTTATTGGGGGTGAGAGCTGGCCTAAATGAGATGCGGCTCACATGTGTGTGGTTCTACCACGCTTGTTCAGACTGTGTTGCCGAAAACCTTCGTTTGAGATCCCAATCAGTTCATCGTTAACACTCCAGTTACTATAATGTTACGAGTTGAGGACAAAGTAGAGAGCCATCAATGTAATCATGGGGAAAAGAAGATAATTTTGTCCTGCGTTTTCTTTTTCTCCATTCTTCTTTTTTCTCCTTTTCTGGATAAAGCGGAAGACATCTTTCCTGCTTTCATGGTGGGTCCAGCAATGGTGGAGGGGCCTTCAGCTAAGGCTTCTCACGTGCGAGGTGCACGCGTGGGACGTGCTCTTGCCGTCGAAGGCGTTAAAGGCCTTCTTTTTCCTTTCCTCGTCCTTGAGTGGTGGGGTGTCGACGAAAGAAGCGATGATTTCTTACTGTTTGTTATGATGCCACCACTGAGTCTCTACTTTTTCTATTTCATTCTTCCCTTCTTTTCTCTTCTTTTTCTTTTTATTTAGGTTTCTTTGTTATTAAAAAGGTCAGTGGTTTCTTTTTCCTAACTAGCAACAAAATTGAATTGCTCCAGTAGCTTTAGTTGAGCACCCTGTTTTGTCCTCTCTCTTTCTGTCGATACTTCTGAACCCGATGTTGCAGTCTAACTGTTGATCCTGGTACTTCAAACTGCAGAACTTTGGTCTGTATCAAGTATACTAAGCACGCTGATGAGATTTTGCTCTCGGTTTTAAGAGAAAGAAGTTGGAAATGAAGTTTATGAAGTTGGGTACCAGACCGGATACTTTCTATTCGGCCGAGGCTGTCAGGTTTGTCTATTGTCTGTGTTTGAGCCATGCCTTCTTCTGCAGATTTTTTTTTTTACTTTCTTTTGTTTATGTTTCTCTTGTGGCCTTTTCCATTTAAATGGATAAAGATTATCACCTGCAGGAGCTAGATTTGGTTTTATGCCTTCATCTTTGTTCTTCTCTCGATTTGATTTCGGTTTGTAGTGATGTTTTTAATGTTTCAAAGGGTTTTCTTCTGATTTAGGTCTGTGTCCTCAGAAGTTCCTAGTGATCTCATCATCCAAATCAACAACACGGCATACCTATTGCATAAGGTACCTAATTTTTTTCTTTTTTAATTATTTTCTTCAGTTTAGTGTATATTCAGTTAGGCATTGAGCTATTGTTGCAAATCAAGGGAAAGATTTGCTGTCTCATGATGATCTTTTTTTTTTTTTTTTGGAATTTCCTTTTATTTCTTTAGCTTATTGGTTTTCTTCTTTCCAATTCTGTTAGATTAATGCCTAGATGCTAACAGAACAAACATAATCACCATCTTTTCCTGTGCACTCTTTTATGCAGTTCCCCCTTCTATCTAGGTGTGGTCACTTACAGTTACTCATTTCTGAAGCCATTGGTACAGATGAACCCATCAAGATACTTGATTTCCCTGGAGGCATCGACGCCTTTGAATTATGTGCTAAATTTTGCTATGGTATTACAATCACACTCAGCGCACATAACATTGTAGCAGTCCGATGTGCAGCAGAGTATCTACAGATGACAGAGGAGATAGAAAATGGGAATCTGATATATAAGCTGGAGGTTTTCTTCAGTTCTTGCGTTCTCAAAGGCTGGAAGGACTCCATTATTGCTCTGCAGAGCACCAAAGCACTGCCTCAATTGTCAGAAGAACTCAAGATCACAAGTCGATGTGTCGATTCAATAGCTTATCGGGTGCTCTTGCACCCTTCCAAACTGAGTTGGTCACGGAGTTGCTCTGTTAGAGGAAGCAGAGATGAGTGCCAAAGTAATGGGAACCAAACCAATTCAAGGTGGTGGTGGGGTGAAGACATATCGGAGCTTTGTGTGGACCATTATCTGAGAGTCATGCTTGCAATTAAGTCAGGGAACAGGGTCCCAGCAAATCTGATAGGTGAGGCACTGCATCGTTATGCTCTCCGTTGGCTGCCGATATTGTCAAAGAAAAAGAATGTGAAAGATTCCACCACCACTGAGAATGTGGTATCAGGGCATAAGATGATATTGGAGTCCATTGTGACCTTGTTGCCGACGGAAAGGAACTCTGTTTCTTGCAGTTTTCTTCTGAAGCTTCTGAAAGCTAGCAGCATCATTGGCGCATCCTGTTCCACCAAACTTGAATTGGCAAGGAGGGTGGGGATGCAGTTAGAAGAGGCACGTGCCGAGGATCTCTTAATCCCTTCACTTTGTTACTCGGTGGAGACGTTGTATGATGTGGAGATTGTGCAGAGGATACTAGAAGAATTCATGGTGCAGTGGAACAGCCCACCAACAAGCCCACAGAGGGAGAAGAACTTCAGTTTTGCCTGTGAGAGGAGGAGATCAAGATCTACTGAAGATGTCGAGCTTCGGATGGAGACTAGCAGGAGATCTTCTTCCGCATCGCATTGTTCGAAGCTGAAGGTGGCAAAGATTATAGATCGTTATCTGCAGGAAATTTCCAGAGATCCTAATCTTTCTATAGCCAAGGTGATTGAATTGGCTGAGAAGATCCCTGATTTTGCACGGCCAGACCATGATGATCTCTACTGGATGATTGATATCTTTTTGAAGGTGAGTCTGTAGGTTTGTTTTTTTTTCCTTATCCCTCTAGTAAGTTAGTATAAGCAAGGCAAGCTGCAGAAGCAGCTTTCATGCTGCTTGGAGGCAGCAAAATTATGCTTTGATTGTAAACCTCTTGATAATTTGCTTCCATCTTTTGAGGTGGATACAAAGAATTCAGGGAAGAAACCGTTTGAAAAGGAACTAAATGAAACCAGCTAGAGCTGAGCTGCATAAAAGAGACAATGAAGCTATGTGGCAATATCTCAAGGTGTAATTCTCAATATCAAAGTAGATTCCTATGGGGTTACCCATACACTGCCACGGTTAAGCACGAACAACTTGGGTCATTTATCAAGGGCTGGTGGACATGATTCAGTATACTTTTGTTGCAGATGCAACAAGCGCAACTTTTCTTGGAAAAGAAAGATCCTTGATAAATTCTTCACTTTGTAAACAGGTAGTCGGTCTAAAAGCACTTGATCATTATCATGGCCCCTTGAACATTCCTAGAAGTGTGTGCAGACCATGCAGAAGATGTGGAATTAGCCTTTTCAATTACTAAGTCGTTCCAAAAGTTTCAAGATATAGATATTTTTGCAGGTGTCATCCTTACTCTGAGCCCGTAGATGTGTTTATCCTTGCTTTCATATGATCAAACATGCGCTGGAATAAGCTGTTCAGAAACATACATATCTCATAAAGTTGAGAGAATAAAGTGCTCTCCCTGTTTTGTAGTCAAAAGGGAGTCTGACTTCATTATTTGACGTACATGCATGCATAGAACAAACAGAAAAGACACTTTGCCATAATTCTTTTTTTGACATATGAACTGTTAACTATTACATCACTTCAGAAACCTGCCTATACTAAAGATGCTTCCTAGATCCTTTGTGGAAATTTGGATGGTCTCTCCGAGGTTAAATTCAAAGATGTAGAACCGTTAGAGTTTTTTTCAGTTATATATTTGAAGGTTGTATCACTACATAAACTATTTTGCTTAAAATGATGACAAATCCTTTGCCAATTTTTTTCAGGCACATCCAGGGCTCAGTAAGAGTGAGAGAAAGCAACTCTGCAGGTTGCTGGACTGTAAAAAGCTGTCAATGGAAGCCTGTGTGCATGCAGCTCAAAATGAGAAGCTACCACTTAGAGTCGTTGTCCAGGTCCTCTTCTTTGAGCAAGTCAAAGCAGGAATTTCTGGCAATCAAGTTCATGATCTTCCTTCTGACATCAAGGCATTGCTTTCATCTGCCACTTCCACTCAAAGAACAGAAGATCAAAACTCCAAGTTATCGAACTTAGGTGGGCCTGCTGATGACGCGTGGAGTATCAGCCTACAGTTACCAAAATCAGATAAAACCACTGCATCAGCTGCAACAACACTTCGAATGAGGCTTGCAGAAGCTGAAAATGACTGCGAGGAAGTTAGACAGTACAGCAACGGCGTTAAAAACTCTAAGCTGAGGGCAATGTGGTCTGTACCTTCTGGACCAAAGAAGATGTTCAGCAAGCTATGGTCTAGCAACAGGAGTATTACTGAGAAAGAAAGATTATGATCTATTAGTTCTTGCTCCTGTATTGTACTTTTGTGCATGTGGTAACATATTATATTACACCTTTTAAGCACCCAATCTCTTGATTTTTTTTTTTTTTGGGTGCCTGATTTTTGCGGGCTGTATATTGATGGCAACTTGTATTCAAATAAATCTGTGTCAAGATTAACCAGGTAATTTGGAGAGAGTTTCTATTATTATGATCTCGTCCTCTCTCTCTCTCTCTTAACCAGGTATTCATGCAACCTTGCAATGGAGTTCATGCTTTCTTTTTTTTTCTAATCTTAGACTTCTATATATCGACGCACATCGCAAAAGCTTTATGGTCTTACGGGAAAAAACCCTTAATCATACAAAGCTCAAGAGAAAAGAGGACAAATGAAGGAATTGGGACGACTATTGGCGTGAGTAATTTTTTGGGGGTTCTCTATGTTTCAATAGGTTTTTAAACATTCTCAATTCTCATGAGGCAAGGAAAAGAAAAGGATTCTCATTCAACACCATATTGTTGTCTTCTAGTTTAGACAACAATAACCACCACAATTTTTTGCGAAGTGCACCACAACTTGTATTATGCCCCTCTTTGAAAGGACCTTAACCGTCGCCCTTAGGGGGGGTGGAGCCTGAAATTTTTCATAAGAGGGTTCAAATTAAAGTTTCTAAATTTTGACTGGGGCAAAAATAATCATTTTCCAAAATTTTCATGTAAAAAAAGTAAAATTTTCTAAAATTTATAAATAAATCTTTTTAATTTTCTTTTTTTTTTTAGATGATGCTAAAGCCCAAGCGAGTCCTACCTTGGCTCCTTCCCTGGTCGCACTCACACTAGGATGCACACATTTCATAAAAGGGGAACAAACTGCACCTTTATATGTGTCCTTTGTTCTGAACATTTCATTTACTCGGATCTGGTAGAGCGGAGTCGCTAATATAAGCAAACAGACTGCAAATGGTGGCATGCCTGATATTCGAGTTGAAGGGTGTGGTGCAAGACCACCCAAGTTATGGAACCCAAGTTATGAAACAGATTTGGACCTAAGGCAGCAAATAAGGAGAAGGTGGTGGCGAGAAGGTGGTGGCTTTGGCTTCTCAAGAAGATTCTCCCATTCATTCGAATCAAATGGCACATCCAGGAGCACCCTGTTCTGAACCACCCTACCCTATCTCAAGTCCATCTCTGAAAGAAAAAAAAGAAAAAAAAAAGGAAGGATGTAGCACCACAACATCGCAACTCATTTGAATCTTTGATGCTGAGGACGGGCTTCATATAGAAGGGGTATAATATTTGAGGCCAGCAGACGATCGAACCCGCTTCAGGATAGGCTCGTTCTTGTTCTTGACGAATCTTGTTCAGATTCGTAACTTATGAAATACAGTTTACATGCTTCCCAGAGCAAGTCTATCGGCAAGGAGCTATCAATGTGAGCGAGAGAACGAGATAGAGAGAACACAGAAAGATCACAGAGAGAGCACAGAGTCTGTTCTTTTCAGTACATGGTGCCCGATTATTTTCAAGGCCCTGGATCAAGGAGCATTGGAACCCTCACCGGAGTTGAAGCTCTTGGTGCGCTGCAGCAAGGGGCCTCTGTGGAGTCTGCACCTAAAGGACCCAGCATGTGTGGTTGGGGAGCAGAGGCAGTTCAACTTGCCGCTGGCCTGCCTTGTCAGCGACGGCGGTGGCGCTGCAACCTGGCTCTCTGGTGCCTCCGGCACTTGCACCTCCAGCCCCACTGGAGTACTCATGATCTTCTGCTGCCTGTTCATGTGCTCAACTTCCTTCTTGTCCTCCACCACTGGAACTTTAGCAATGGATTCTTCCGGTTCAGTTCGTACTCTGGTCGTCTGATCCATTTCTATGATCATCGCAATCAAACTGCAGAAACAGAAACACCAAGTTCTCCAATATTGTTAATATTCTACCAACGCTTGCGCTTAAAAGTACTGCTGATCAGATAAAAGACTTTTTAAACATAACTCCTGAATCAGACCCTCTCCTCTAATTTGGAACCTCACACCAGGTAAGTAGCATCTTTGGCCGGCTGTTTTCCACGGTGGTATCTGCTTAGCTCTACTCCATTGGTGGCGGAGCAGAAAAACAACTCTTTCATGTATAATGCTGTGATGTAAATGCTGCAATTGATTCAGATGGGGACAGGAAGCAGGCTAATTGTGACCGATGGTGCAAGGAATTGCTCGAAAAAAGTTCATGGGCATGGAGGAAATATGAGCAAATTTGACATTTCACTTGAGAAATCACTAGCTTTGCTTGAAATACAAGACTGAGTTGAATAACAGGGTGCCTGTACTCCTCTTGAGATAATTAGTTTCCCTTCCTTCCCTTTCTTCTTCTTTTTTTTTTTTTCCTTCCTTTTGTTTTCCTTTTTATTTAGGACACACCAACTGTCCTTGTATTTCCATTATCTTCCTCGGCTTTCTGAGTTTTCTTTCACCTGTTTCCTTTCCTTCTTCAGCCTATAGTAGAGAGCCCGGCAGATCTGCGCCAGAAGCTTAAACCAATTTCCTTGTTTATGGCGATCAAAGTGACATTTCCTGGCTATACAGTAGTTCTTCGCAGGAATTGATATCAAAATGGAAACATTGATGATACTCAATAGTTTTAGTTTTCCGGAAATTCAAAACTCTTACAGTATAAGAATTAAGAATCATAAATATTTTGGCCACAGTTATCAACTATCAATAAATATGAAATTTTTTTGATCTATGTAATACTTTTGAAGCTATTAGACTGATTGGCATTATGCCATAAATTTGAACAAAGTATCATGATAAATTAACTTTGCACCTGAAAGTTGGTACCGTCTCGAAAATATTTATCCGCCATTAGAAGTATGTTGAGGGAAAATCTGTGAAACAAAAATAAATGAAACATATAGCTAGAGCTACCTATATTTGTAAGATTTAAAAAAACCAATATAAAATTAACATCTGAATTGAAAAAACTTTTGAGTGTATCTCCCAGAAGTATGTCAGTATCAGATGATACCACAAAATTGGCCTAGACTTCTGATGCAGCTGCCAGCCATGCTGCCTCTAATATCCTTCCTGGTCCTTCTTTCTATATATATGGAGCATAAATAGCACAAAACTTCCGCTTGCACATGTATATGCTTCTGGAAATCACTTGATCGAAGTAATCAGATAGGAACAAGAAGAAAATCGGAAAGAAAAACCCTAATGCAAAAATCAGCTAGAATTTTCATGCACCGATCAGCTGATTACCTTCAATTGCACGACACCCTTCCTCCAGATCTGGTCTCCACTCCCAAAATGCTGAACTTTTGGACTCAATCCTACCCTTTTAAAGAGCGACGCTCTGATAAATCTTTGAAATAAGGGAAAGATTGAAAGAAGAACAAAAGTTTCAGACCTACCAGGTGAAGATAAATTTCACGTGATTATCGAGTAGGGTCACGGTTTTCACTCTTAACTTTACAAATCAAAAGCATGTGGAAGAGGGAAAAGAAAGAAAAGGAGACGAAGCTTTTGTTAGTGCCCCACTCATGACTCCTCTCACGCATTGACAAGAAATGGCGACAATGATCTAACCAGGCCCTGCTGCTAACATCCATGTCTTTTTCCCTTGAGGCCCGTGAGAGCCATCACTTGCTTACTCACTCTGGGCCCTGCCGGGCCACCGCTTTCCTTTCATTTATTTTTGTTTTTCGTTTTTCGTTTCTCTTTCTATCTATCTGGTGGTTGTCACTTTCTTTCGTACACCATCCACACAACCAATACATGAAATTTAGCCATGGTCAATCTGCAGAGTGCAGATTTGCAGACAGAAAAGCAGTCACAAAAGAGTTCGTGCATTGATCGTTGTATCTGAGCTGCTCAAACTGAACAATGGGTAGAGGTCATCTCACTAAAAATGCACGTCCTGCTCTACATGTTTTGCTTCCACTGTAAAAGCCTATCGACACACCGGAGGATAGGAATGGAGGGTACTGGCACAGGCAACTAGATCCAAATAAACTCAGTAATTCGTGCTTGCATAGACACAGACTCGGTTCGGAACTTTACTCGGCAATAGTATGCTGCTCTGTGGAGCTCAGTGATTTGAAGGTTTAGTCTAAGAAAAACTGTATAGCTACCAATAGATTTGTGATCATCAAGATATCTCAGCCAGTCATCATCATAGAAAGCATTTCGAGGGAAGTTTGATCGAAGGTCAAATAAGAAAACCATGGTCTTGAAATCTCGAAACATGTGTGGATTCAATGCATAAATTATTACACCTTGTTAACTGAAAAGACTAAATCCGGCAAAGTTGGGGTGAGTATATTGAAGAAAACCCACCATCCCTCGATATTCTGTCAGATCATGAGAGTCGCTTGCCCTAAAATTTTGGGTTCAGTCATGAGGGTAAGGGAGGATTTAGCTTGTTTCTTTGCGAAGAAGATCCAAAACATATTTTTGTTGCAGTAGAACCAAACAACAGTTTGAGGTTCAATGCCAAAAAAGTATCTAAGATTGCCTATGTCTTTGGAAAGAAAGTTTGCCCAAGCAATGAAATTAAAGATTGAACAAAGCCATAATGAAAGTCTTATCCACATATACTTAGCACAAAGTACATAACTCCATAACATGTTAGAACAAATAGATATCTGTCCACCTTGGAGGTGATAAAGTTAAAATTAATTCAATTTTTGATACCACGGTTGTGGTGCCCAATGTTGTTAAGTGCGTCGAGGCGAAGCGATGCTCTAAGCCTGAGAAGTGATGTGACCCTCGACTTTAAAAAGTTTAATGCCATATCAAAGATTTTATAAAATGCATTGTTAATGTAGTTGGTCTTCTTGATCTTTTTAGGTGGAAAAGAAAGCTGCTAGGAGAAGGTTGAAATCCGATGGACTAGGAGCTCGAGCCTAGTGTAAGAGCAAGTCGGGTGATTATAATGGTATTAAACCAGTTCAATACTTCAACCTAAGGCACCATTTGTGAGGACGTGTGACTTAAGAGGGGTGGATTGTAATACCCTAATTAAAAGAATTTGGTTTTGCATTAAAGATTGTGAGATATTTTTAAGAGCTTACAAAAAGCATTACTAAATAGTTGTTTTGGTTCTTAGTGGAAATTTGGTTGTTAAATGATTGGTTGTTTTGGTTCTTAATCTTGTTAGGTTTCGTTAGGCTAAGAGCATGAACTCAATGTAAGAGTGGGCTAAGTCGTCACAACCGAAGCATAACCAAGTGAAATGTAAGTTTCAGACAAAAAAAAATCTAATATATAATATCTACAAAAATAATGTTAAAAATAAATAACAACAAGTCAAATAAAAGTATAAATGAAGAACCAATTGGGTAATCCCCAAACCGATCGGTCCTAAGATGGATTGTGATGCAATCTCAAGATCTTCCAATTTTCATATCCGTAGATTTAATTCCGACCTTTTGACAACTTAACATATAAGTATGTATATCACTGTCAAAACCCAAGTCTGTAAATAAATATATGTAAATGCCCATCAAAATCCAAGTCAAAAAAGTAAAGTGGAGAGTGGTTTACTTCGCCTATCTTATCTGACCGGACTCGAGATCATGCAAGCTGATTCAGGTCAGGCCTTACCTGACCCTAATATTATTTTGATGTCTTAAACCTACTCCTGCATTTTCCTGCGCATGGTGGAACAGAGAAAGCAACTGGATTAAGATATAATGGTGATGGATGTGCTGGTATTGCCAGGAGCTTCCATGATCATCTCTCTCTCTCTCTTCCTGTGTATGGGGAGGAAGAAGACGACGACCTTCTTTACTTGTCTGAAGGCATTTGGACCAAAGCAGTCGTTAAGAATAAGGTTCCAAACCCCCTGGGCCAGAAACCTCCTCCTCCCTCTGTTCTTGTTGTATGTAACTCCGGTCTTGTCGACAGACAACTGCCCAGTGTAAGAGCCGCCACCCCCTGTGCCGTAGATCTCTCGGTACATATCAGCAATTCCCGTCAGGGAGGAAGGGTCCTGTCCAGGCAGGAGCTCGGCAATCTCGTGGGCGATGACATTGACCATCCGGTCGACGCCGGCGTCGTTGTTGGGGGATCCAATGACTTGAGGCCGGGGATGTAGGAAGGCACGACCAGAGTATAGGCGCAGATGCCCGGGCAGTGGGCTGTCGAGTTGCCCGCTCACACGTAAGGGAGAGTGGTGACGATTCCTCGCCGTCGTCGCCATCAACCGATCCTTCTCACCTCCTCTCTGAGCGCCCCCGCCTCTCCTCCGCCGATGGGGATTCGAAGGGGAAGGAGTACTTTGGGAGGTCTGCTGGTATATATATTCGTTGGCATTGCCTCTTGCTGTTGGTTGTTGCTGCTGTGCTGCGGAGGAGGAAAAAATTCGTTTAAAAACATAAGAAAAAAAATCTGAAATCCCTGAACAAGAGGTCTTCGGAACCCTCGACCGAGGGTTTCAGCCTGAGGAAACAGTAAAAAATGAACTATGTATTCGATTGAGGATTTTTGAAACCCTCGATCGAGGGTTTCAGAATGACAGTCTTGAAACCCTCAACTGAGAATTCTCGATCGAGGGTTTCACGAAAATCTGAAAACTCAGCACGTCGGAACCCTCGTTGAGGGTTTCTCGACCGTGATTGAGGTGCGTGAAGGATCTTGAGTGCTCGGTTAGAGACCTGAAAGAGGCTGAAGCCTTCTTCTTTTCCCCGGTCTATGGCTGCTCTGTGGAAAGCGAGTCTAGTTGTGTGTCCGCCGTTGTAGTACCTCTAATCTGACAACCATCTTCACCAATCCGATCAGCCATGCTAATACCAAACAAAGCATTCGTCCATATAAACCCCCATCCATTCCTTCCCTGTCTACTGGATCAAACAGTGCATTTCTGCATTGCACTCGTTCCGCCCGTTTCAGGAATGCGCGGGAATGATGTGTTGAACAGTGTCGTTCCCAGACAGCGTTGAGGTTGCCCACAGCTTGAGCTTGAACTATGGGACACCATGGAAGAACGTTCCTATCAAGTGGTTTGCACCTTGAGGATACCGATTGTGAAAAACAACAATCATAAAATACTTCATTTCAGCCCAACGTCCAACCAGCTAGGAATTTATTTTCTATGATATGTCTTTCTTTCTCTCTAAAATAATGCAAGATCTAAATCGTACCGCACACAAACTTTTCTTTCTCCCTCTCTCTCTCTCTCTCTCTCTCTCTCTCTCTCTCTCTCTGTAAAATAATTGCAGGATCGAAATTCTTCGATGGAAGGAGAAAACTTGGCTTTGATTCTGACAGTCAAAGCAGGCGCCCACCTTGACTGTTTCATTCTTATCTTAATTGCAGTCTTTCAAGAGATATAGTAAAGTTCATCGGTTGATAGAACAGTCAGTTCGATTCTCGTGGTGCTATTTCTTTATACTATTATAAATGGTAGAGTAAGAGTCAATTCCATGCTCGTGGGTGTTATTTCTTTAAATTCTTATAAATGGTAGATGTAGGATATTTATACTTAGTTCTACTGTCGAAGATGTTTTCTTTTTCCCTTCTCCTTTCTTTTTCCCTTCTCTCCTGAATGAACACGTTATTTTTGGGGGGCGTTTGATGAGCAGGAAAAGAACTGTTTATCAGGAAAAAAATTTTAAAAATTTGAAATTTTTCCATGTTATCAAACATGAAAATATTTATTCGACCGTTGAAGTCAAATTCCGAAAATTTTTTTCGGAAAAAAATTTCCGTCTCTCAATTTACGTCCGAGAGACGGAAATTTTTTTCCGGAAATATATTTTTGCCCGTTGGAGCACGCGAGGCGCGTTTCTTTTTTTCCTTCCTGTGCCGCAGCCGCTCCCTCTTCTTTCTCTTCGACTGACCCGCAGAAGCTCGTGCCTCTTCTCCCTCTCAGCATCGGAGCTCGACGCCTCCACGCCTCCTCTCAGTGCAGCCGCTAGCCCCCCCGTCCCTCTCTTCCTCGCAAGGTATTGTCTCTCTCTCTCTCTCCCTCTCTCTCTCTCTCTC